>JAQPPZ010006248.1:0-12037 GCA_028583015.1 Wollemia nobilis | reverse complement strand
TTATTAATGTTTTTGCTAAACTCATAAATGTTCATTTCATATAGAAAATCATTACTCAACACACACATTCTTTATGGTTTCTAAAGCAGAGTTTGTTTCTTTATTCTCTTTCTCATTGAAATGTTATCATTGGGTTACTAAAAATCCTATCATCTAAGTGTTTGGGAATTGGTCCTTGATGGAGGCATAAGTTTTTAAATCACGGTTATTGAAATTAGCTATTAATCACAAATTTAAAAAAAAAATACAAATTTTTAGGGTTGGGCTGATCAATATAGTAATTTATTTATTTTTTTAGGGTGGGGGGACAAAGTAATAATGTGTTTTAAAAATTGCATCAAAATTATTTTTAGACATTTTTTAAATTGATTTGTTTTCCTTGCCCTTTAAGGAATTTTAATCATTTTGTTAAATTCCTGAACCTTTTCAAATGTTTTACCTTTTATTTCATAATAAGTATGTGTTTGCCTATGTTGATCATTTTGATAATAATTTGGTAACTTAACCAAATTCTCCTCTCCATGTATATTAGGATGCATTGTGAATCATAAAGGTTAATTTCTTGTGGAATGAATTTTTTTTTTTTACATGTCTTCACTTTTCTATCACTGAATTCTCTATGGGCTGATTGTGCTAAGAATTGGTTGGATTTTTGTTGTAGTAGCTACTTCAAAGAGCATGCTATTTTGTTGAATAGAGAAAAATTAATTTATATTATTTGTGGTGATTTAAACCAATATTTAGAGGACTATAGTAATTCAGTTACTAGAATACTATCGGTTCTAATCATTCAAAAAGACTAAAAAAATATTTACTTATATCGGTTCTTAGATTAACTGTAGTGATATTAGAACCAAAATCCTTGTTAAAGAATTAGGCTTTGAAGATTATACATAAATACATACTGTCAGTACTAGTAAATTGTAATAGATATTTAAACCAAATACATCTTAGAAAAGCTAGCTATAAATGTTACACTTTGAACTACCAAAATAAAAAGACTATTCCCACATATAAGAATCAAATAAGATTTCTCTTTGAACAACAAAATGTATCCATGATTTTAGAAACATATACTCATATTCACAATCATCTTCTTCTATGTTAGGTATAGAATTTTGAACCTATTTCCATTTCCTTTCTTCTACACATTTTTCTAAATACTTTCTAAATTTTTTTGACATAAGAACTTTATATCTTGACTCATATGCTCTATGTCTTCTTGTGTTAGTGCTTCTATAATATTATCTTGATGAATATGACCCTCTTCTATGATTTAGTACTTGATGTGATGATTGAGGTCCTTGATATTGATATCTAGAAGAATATGTAGTAAAATCAAGAGAAAACACTCCATGTTTGAAGGATGCAATAAGGAATAATAGAGGAGCTATGAAAAGGTTAAAAACAAACCACCATAACAAATGCATCTTGGGCTATAAGATCAATAAAAATTAATAGCAAAATATAGATAATATACTAAATGTACCAAATCCAAAGACCTTAAAAATACCTCTATTCTATGTGATATTAAATATTGAGAACTAGCTATTAAGGATTTGTATGTTGAACTCAGGAGTAACCATAATAGTGATGCCAACGGTTGTGTATGAAGAAATGAGCCTACCATATACTAAGGCCACTAGGTACCCCATTCAAATGGATGGTACTAGGGTGGTACAAGAAGTCATTATGGTTGACCTACATCCTTACTTTGGGATGCTACTTTCAAGAGAATGGACTAAGAAGTTATTAGGACAAGGATACTTAGTGATGGATTACACACACATGAAGGTGCCTAAGGATAATAAAATCATCAAGATAGAAAATGAATATCCATATAATTAATTTTTACAGAAGATTGATGATAATGGTATGGTACATTGAAATTGAACACCTAAGTATGTGGATGAAGAAACCATTAAAGAGGATTCTATTTTGGAGATCGACATGATCATAGGTGTTCTATCATAAGATGATGATCCAAATATGGGTTTTGAAGAAATAGAGCGTGGTAACTACTTGATATCTGAAAAGGCCATCGATATTCTAACATTGACTAGTAAGTTGGCTCAAGGAGCAAATAATACATGGACCATGCATTTTGATGTTGTAAGAACTAGAAATAGAGCAAGCATAAATTCTAATCAGTTGATCCTCAATTATTTTGACTATATTATGCTTGTATATTGTTATCAAATTCTATAGATAATGTAGCTAAATATGAGGCACTTTGTATGGGCCTAAGAAAAATTGAAAATATGAGCATTAAGAACATTAAAGTTTTTAAAAAATTTAAGCTTGTCATCAACCAATTTAAATCAAAGTGTACAATTAAGAATAAGCACCGAAAGTCTTAAATAATAAGGTTTGAGACTTGTTAGAAATATTCAATACCTTTGAAATCAAGGCAATTACTTAATATTTAAGTGTCAATACATATGGGCTATCTTACATGGAAGCTATATTTAACCCCACCATGGATATGTGGAATAAGGAAAAAGATATTAAGATTATCTTTTGGCCTGCTATCATGGATAATTTTGATCATTGAAATATATTTAACAATGATGAAAATATTATGTGATTACTCATCAAGGAAGCATAACATGCCAAATATAAAAATGAATATCAAAATAAGATAAAAGAGCAGGTGATCCAAACTAAGACCAACTAGTTTATTCAGCCCTAATGGTAGTTATAAGAGGTCTAACATAAAGGTCAAATAATCCTCTTATCATCTAGTTGAGGTAGAAAAATAGAAGAATTTGCTTATAGAAAACAAGTGTATCAAAGAATATGTAAACCTATTCAAAGAACTTTGTGGAAATATGATAATATCATTGCTTGGTATTATGAATATTTAAAATTTTATAAAATAAAAATCATTGAGCATTCTATAGAGTTAGAGCCTAAATAAAAACATTTTTAGAAAAAACTAAGTCTAAGTAATCCTAAGATTAAATTAGTGATGAAGAATGAACTCCTTAAGATCCTACAATCCCAAATCATATTACCAATTAAATTCTCTAGTGCATGGCTAACTTGATTATCTTGTGTATGAGAAATGAAGATATTAGATTATGTGTTGACTTTAGGAACCTAAACATGACATCCTTGAAATATCACTATCTACTATTAGTGATAGATTAGATTTTTAAAAAGGTGATAGGGTCTTAGATATTTTGTCAAGATATAATTAGATTTGGATAAAATATGATGACCAAAATTAAAAATATTCACAACAAAATATGAAACCTTAGCATACTAGTGAATTTCATTTGGCTTATCAAACTCTGGGAACCATATTACAAAGAGGTATGGATATTGCATTTGTAGGTTTGTTAGATGGGATCATACTTATATTATTTAACTATATTTTCTAAATAAATAATTAAGCACATTTAACATCTAGAATTAGTCTTCAAAAGGTGTCGAGTGTATGGGATATCATTAAACCCAAAAACGTCTATCTTTATCATACAAGAAGGAAATATCTTAGGTCATGTCATGTCTAATTATTGCATTATAGTAGATCTTCATAGGATAAAAACTATTCAAAAATTACCTTTATCTACATCCATTAAAGGGATTAGGTCATTCCTTTGACCAGTTGGTTAGACCTATAATTAAAATATTAAAAGATGATACTACTTTCATCTACATTAAATAAGGAAAATAGGCTTTCAAAGATATAAGATATGTGATTATAAAATCTCCAATCCTCATTAATCTCTTGTAATTTTTTTAGGTTATATATGTTTGGTATTGATGATCGATGTTTTACCTCTAAATGATGATAAAGAGTAAGAATATTAATTCTCCTTTATGATTCATATACTCCATAA
Organism: Wollemia nobilis; assembly: GCA_028583015.1. Lineage (NCBI taxonomy): Eukaryota > Viridiplantae > Streptophyta > Pinopsida > Araucariales > Araucariaceae > Wollemia > Wollemia nobilis. The sequence goes on along the minus strand of JAQPPZ010006248.1, from coordinate 8,189 downwards.
ATATAAAAAAAATATAACTTTATAGAAACATAGGATTTTTCTATGATGAAATCTCTATGGAATCCCAAAGTAAAATGACCATTATTATAGTACATCCTATTGTGAAGATTGTAGTGCTACTTGTTGAACTGGGAGAGAAAATATTAGGTTAGACAAATATAATCCAAGAATTTGACATAGAAATCAAACCAATCAAATTATTTAGAGTTAGGGCCATATGTAATAACCTTGCAACATTAACTCCTAAGGAAAAAGTAGCATTAGTGGAAGAAGTTGATCAATCAGTGTGAATTGGAGATATTAAAAGGTACATGGTATTAGGCCATTTTCTAGAGGGTTTAAAATAAAAATAAAGATATTGATCCAAGAATAAGATAATTGAATATACCTAGATAAAGTGTTACTCCAAAAGGGATACAATTGGGTATTGTTGTGAATTATAGAGAAAGAAATGATAAAATCCATATTTAAGAAATACCATGATAAAGGAGGATATTGTTCTACCCAAATCACAATGCACAAGATCTTAAGAGAAAGATATTATTGGTCCACCATGTTTATCGACTACTAATGAGTTAAGGAATATAAATTTGGTTATAATTTCATAGTTAATAGACGTAAAAATCAATCCCTATCAAGTGCTAAAGAAGGTAAAGTTGCTAATACCCTTGAATCCCATTATTGCCATTGATCCTTTTTAGCACTAGGGACTCAACTTCATTGGATAAATCATCCCCTATCAAGTTCTAGATATGGATAAATTTTGGTTGCTACCAATTACTTCATTAGATGGATTGAAGTAGTTCCAACCAATACTATAATCTAAAATTCCATGATACAACTCTTGGAAGACATCATCACTAGGTTTCCAAATCATTCAATAGTAATAACTAATATGACACAAACTTCACAAGATTCCAACAAATGAAATTTATACTTGAGTATGGTTTTGTGTTGAATATGACATCTAACCACTACCATCAAGGAAATTTTTTAGTAGAGTCCATAAATAAAGTATGATATCCAAGTCACAAAGTGATTGACATAAAAAATTGAAGAAAACATTATGGTAACACCTAAATATTTAATGAGATAATCATCATACGTGTTAGTCTTTGAGAAAGAAATGTCACTACCAACAAATATAGAGCTTCCTTTCCTTCAAATTTATATTGGAGATATAATACACATATATTTAACTTATGCAAGCATTGTGAAATGCTTTAATGGATATAGAAGAAGAGATAAAAAGGGTCTTAAAAATGTTTATGCAACACTAGATGTTAGTCAAAATATGGTTTAACAAGAAGATGATTGGAAAGGAATACAAGGAAGACAAATTTATGTTCAATTAGGATAAGGATAGAGAAATTCTCAAATAGTATAGTAATTTTGATTCAATCTAGAATAAGATCGTATCAAATTATTAGGGTTATAAGTCCAAATGCAGATAAACTTATAACACTTGATAGAAGGTCTTTGTCTATTTGAGTAAATGGGAATCACTTAAGGCCCTTATTATGGCTCTAAAAATAAGAATACAATGTAAATTTATACATAGTAATTTTCTATTTTCTCCAATTTTGTTTACCCAAAATAGAGACAAAAGTATAAAAAAATAAACAAATATAAAAAATGAGAAAAATAAAAAGATAAATTCCAAGTTTGAGTGGAAATCTTGAAAAAGGTTACCAAAAACCTATTTTTTCTTTCAATTTCTCCTTGTCATTCAATTTTTTTTTGGATAAACATTTATAAAAGGCTTGACAAAATAAAAACTATTTAGAGCATATCACTCCAGCTTGAAGAGTGAATCACTTAGAAAGTTAAAAGTTGCCAAATTTCATTTTTACTAGGGAAAGAAAAAATAAAAAGAACCAATTGATTTCCCCAACTAAATGAATCATTCTAAATATGTTATTAATGCAAAGGGAGAGCTCTTTACCATGTAGAAGAGGGGGTTTAAAATCCTATTAAGCCTTAGTTTTTATGGTTGGATTTTAGGCCAAACTATCTCAAACTATCTCACGTCCTAATATAATTAAGCCACAATATCGTAGATCTCAATATCAATAATCAAGAGTAGAATTAAATATATATGAGCAATCTAAAATCTATATATATATATAGGCCAATATAAATAAAATAATATTCACTATAATATCAAATATGAATGTAAATGACCAAAACCATTCATTTACAAGCATGAAGAATACTGATGCAGGAGCATCCGAAGAATAGAGCAATCTTGCATCCTCCAATTTTTTTTTTCTAAGTACTTTGAAATCTTTCTTTCCCAAGGCAGAAGTTTTGAAATACAAGAGGCAGAAGTTTTGTCGTGACATCGCGACGTCGCGATATTGCGATGTTTTTGGGAGCTAAGGCATGGAGTGGTTTTTCGTCGTGATATCGCGACGTTGCGATGTCGTGATGCTTTTAAAGCCGAGGCGTGGAGGAGGTTTTTTGTCGTGATATCACAACATTGTGATATCACGACGTCGCGATGTTGCGACATTTTTGCGGCTAAGGTGCGGAGGAGGTTTTTCATCATGATATCGCGACGTCGCGACATCGCGACGTCGCAATGTCATGACATTTTTGTGGCTAAAGTGCGAAAGGGGTTTTTCGTCGCGATGTCATGATGTCACGATATCGTGACGTTACTTGCGGACTAAGGTGCGGGAGCATTTTGGTCACGATTTCGTGACGTTATTTGTAGATGAAGGCAAGGCGACAGTTTGGTCGTGATATCGCGACATATCACGGTTTCGCGGTTGATTGAAGATAATTTAAAATTGGACATGTGGACAGGCCGCGCACACAGGAAAAGAGACAGTGGTGGTAGATGAATGTTCTGACAAGGTGACAGCTATAGGCCATGGGCATTTTGGATGATACAGTGGTGCAGAGGAACAGTCTGACCAAAATGGCGATTGCAGGGCAAGGGGGCGTCTTTAATGTAAGCTTCTATAGCGGATCAGGGCAGTTGCCCATTAATGGAAGGAAATTCAAAAACTTGCAGAGGAAATGGACTTTCTTATTTTATTTCATGAATTCATTTGGGTGGGGGCATTAATTGCCTAAAGGGTCGAGACCTCGATAAAAATTTGGAAAATTGTAAGGGAAGGGATGGTGAGTTTGAGATTGACTGGGGAAAGAACTATGCCTGGAAATGGTATTGTAAGACTGTGTTAAGAAATTTGCAAAAAAATAATTTGAAGCTTTGTTGTGTGAATCTCGGCTTGCCATCAAGTGGTATCATAGCGGGAGCTCCTGAGCGTGTAACAGATCGTCGAAAGAGAGGCAGTTACACCAGGATCTGTGGAAGGATTTGTAAGGGAAGAAATAAAAATGCCTCCATGAAGAAACCGTGGTGGAGTAAGAAATATGATGCCGACAGAAGACTTCCGAGATTTGCAGAGGCAAGTTCAGGCCCTACAAGAAGAGCTACGCAGAAGGCACGAGCTCGAAAGGGATGAGGAAAGTGAAGACAAAGTTGATGAAGAAGAAGACCAGTCTGAGGAAGAAGAAGAGGTTGTGGATCCTGCACAAGCCAGGTTGTACAAAGCCATATCACAGATTGGAAAGCAACCAAAAATGGAGGTTTCTACATATTTGGGAAACCTAAATCCAGAAGAGGTGATTGACTGGATAAATGACCTAGAAGAATATTTTGAATATGAGGAGGTTGAAGACCCTAATCGGGTCAGATTTTCTAAGACCAAGTTGAAGGGTCATGCCAGCATCTAGTGGAAGGGAATACAGCTGGAAAGGAATAGAAGAGGGAAGGAAAGAATAACAAGATGGGATCGAATGGTGGAAAAGCTGAAAATACAGTTTATTCTGGCAGATTACGAGTTGGATCTGCTAAGGAAAATGCAGAGTTTGAGACAGACAAACAAAACTGTCCAAGAATACACCGAGGAGTTTTACAAGATCTCTATTAGAACTAGACATTTAGAGGCAAACAAGGAGAAGGTGGCCCGTTATATTAATGGGTTGAGACTCGGTATACAAGAAGAGCTGAGCCTAGTTTGGGTAAGCTCCATTGAGGATGCTTATCAGTTTGCCCTAAAGGTGGAAGAAAAGCTGAATAGGTGGTTTGAATGCAAGCAAAGAGGAAGGGGTCATGGTGGAAGAATTGGTGGGAGAACCAGTGGAGAAAAATACAAAGATCTGAAGAAGACTGGTGAAGCCAGTAGTAACCAGGATAAAAGGAAAGAGGATACTTATCAGCCCCAAGATCAGAACAGCTACCCAAGAGGACGGGGTGGATCCGGATGAGGGTTTGGAAGAGGAGTATTTCATGGGACCTGTTTCCACTGTGGTGAAGAAGGACATCGAGCATTTGAATGTCCACAACATCGAGAAAGGATGAACAAGAGGCCTGAGGGCCCAGCCAGAGCTACTATGGTAGAGGAAGATGCTGGGTCTGAACATTCTGAAGAAGCAGAGAGAGGGGAAGCAATGATTGTAAGGAGAGTCCTGTTAAGTGAGGAGAAGGAAGTAGATCATAGGAGAAGCTTATTTCGCATAAGGTGTAAATGTGCGAGTAAGATTTGCAATATTATTATTGACAATGGTAGCATGGTTAACCTGGTTTCAGAAGAAATGGTTACCAAATTACAATTAGAGAGGAAGAAGCACCCGCATCCATATCGGGTCGCGTGGTTACAAAAGGACCATAGGGCCTTGGTCAGTGAGCAATGCTTCGTTAAATTTAATATTAGGAATTATTATGATGAGGTCATGTGTGACATCCTTCCTATGGATGCTTGCCATCTATTGCTGGGAAGGCCCTAGCAGTTTGATCGGAATGTAGTGCATGACGGTCGTGCCAACACCTACTCATTGACGAAGAATGGCATACGCCATAAGCTGAAGCCCATGAAGGAGGTGGATGAAAAGGTGTGTAATAGCTCCAAAATCTGTTTAGTTGAAGGGAGAAAATTTTTGGACGGTTTGAAGCATGAACATTTATGTTATGCAATAATTCCTAGAGTTAGGGAGAAAGAATGCCAAGATACCCTAGCAGAAGTCCTAGATCTGTTGGAGGAATTTCCAGATATTGTGTATGATAACGTCCCAGAAGGTTTACCCCTAGTAAGGAAAATCAGCCACCATATAGATTTGGTGCCAGGATCGAGCTTGCCAAACAAAGCTGCACACAAAATGATGCCTGTAGAAACTGAGGAGTTAAACAGGTAGGTCCAGGAGTTGCTGAAGAAGGGATTGATTCGAGAAATTTTGAGCCCATGCGCAGTACCTATTGTGCTGGCACCAAAGAAATATGGATAATGGAGAATGTGCACAGATTCGTGGGCCATCAACAAGATCACAATAAAATATAGATTTCCATTGCCAAGAATGGATGACATAATGGACTGTTTAAGTGGAGCCAAGTACTTCACCAAGATTGATATCAAGAGTGGTTACCATCAGATCTATATCAGAGAGTGATATGAGTGGAACACAACCTTCAAGACTAGAGAGGGCTTGTATGAGTGGTTGGTCATGCCCTTTGGGCTATCCAATGCACCAAGTACCTTCATGCGGTTGATGAATGAGGTACTAAAGGAGTTTTTAGGAAAATTTGTCATTGTGTATTTAGATTACATATTAATATTTAGCAGAACCCTGGAGGAACACCTGATGCATATCAGAAGGGTTTTTGAGAAGCTGCGGGAGGAGCAGTTATTAATAAATCTGAAAAAGTGTAATTTTGTAAAGGAGTTAGTATATCTAGGATTTGTAATCTCAGCAGAAGGTCTGAAAATGGACCCAGAGAAGATGAGAGCTATCATGGAATGGCCTACCCCAAGAAGCACAATAGAGGTAAGATCATTTCATGGTCTAGCCAGCTTTTACAGGAAATTCATTAAAAATTTTAGCAGCATTTGTGCACCCCTCATAGAGACAATGAGAGGGAATAAGAAAGAATTCAAGTGGACCTTAGGGGCTGAAAGGAGCTTTGATGCATTAAATAAAAAGGTCACAGAACAACCTGTTTTGGCACTTTTAGACTTTAACAAAGTATTTTAGGTAGACTATGATGCCAGTGGTAGTGCAATAGGGGTTGTACTGAGTCAGGAAGGCAGACCTGTTGCTTATTTTAGTGAGAAGCTGAATGATGCTCTGAAAAAGTATTCAATTTATGACCAAGAATTTTATGCTATAGTTCAGTCTCTGAAGAAGTGGAGGCATTATTTATTTCCAAAGGAGTTTGTTCTATTTACTGATCATCAAGCTTTACAGTATATCAACAACCAAACAAAACTGAATCAGAGACACTTGAAGTGGGTTGAGTTTCTCCAAAGTTATACCTTTGTGATGAAGCACAAAAGTGGGAAATCAAATAGAGTTGTAGATGTCGTAAGTAGAAGGCAGAATTTACTTATTAGAATGACATTGGAAGTAGTAGGATTTGAAGAACTGAAGGGTTTGTACCATGAAGATTCGGATTTTGTAGAAGCCTGGACGGCTTGCTTGACACCTGTTACTATGGACAGGACAAAATGGTTAGATTTTCTAATCCAAGATGGAATGTTGTTCAAAGGAAGTAAATTATGCATTCCAAGGAGTTCCATGTGGGAAAACTTAGTCAAGGAGAAACATAGCGGAGGACTGGCTGGACATTTTGGCTGGGATAAGACAATTGCCCTGGTGAGTGAAAATTACTATTGGCCGCAACTACAGCAAGATGTGAAAAAGTTTGTACAGAGTTGTAGAATATGCTAGATGGCAAAGGGCAGAAGACAGAACACGAGATTGTATCAGCCATTACCAGTACTTGAGCAGCCATGGGAGGACGTCAGCATGGACTTCGTCCTCGGATTGCCAAGAACACAGAGGGAAAATGACTCTGTATTTGTAGTAGTTGACAAATTTTCCAAGATGGCACACTTTATTCCATGCCAGAAAACAAGTGATGCGATTCACATTGTAGGGTTATTTTTCAAGGAAGTGGTACGACTTCACGGTCTACCGAAGAGCATTGTTTCTGACAGAGATACAAAATTTGTTGGGTATTTCTGGAGAAATTTGTGGAAGAATTTGAAGAAAGATCTGAAATTCAGTTCTGCATACCACCCATAGACTGATGGATAGACAGAGGTGGTAAATAGAAGCCTGGGTAATTTACTGAGGTGCTTGATTGCAGATAAACCCATAGGATGGGATTTAGTTTTATCGCAGGCAGAATTTGCATATAATAATTCAGTCAATAAGAACACAAATAAATCTCCATTCTAGATAATATATGGAAACAGCCTGAGAAATGTGTCTGAACTAAGGACGTTGGATAAGAGAGAAAAGTGCAGTGCCAAGGCAGAAGAATTTGCAGAACATATGAAAAGTCTGCATGAAGAAGTAAGGAAACAAATTATAAAAATGAATACTCAATATAAGACAAGAGTAGACCAGAAGCGGCGGTTCAAAGAGTTTGAAGTAGGAGATGAAGTCATGGTCCATCTCAGGAAGGAAATATTTCCTGCCAAGACTTATAACAAATTAAAGTGCAGAAGGGGTTTTTCGTCGCAACATCGCGATATCACGACGTGGCGATATCGTGACGTTACTTGCGGACTAAGGTGCGGGAGCATTTTGTTCATGATTTCACGATGTTATTTGCAGACGAAGTCAAGGCGACAGTTTGGTCACGATATCACGACATGTCGTGATATCGTGACATGTCACGGTTTCACAGACGGTTGAAGACAATTTAAAATTGGACACGTGGACAGGTCACGCGTGCGGGAAAAGAGACAGCGATGGTAGATGAATGTTCTGACAAGGTGACAGCTGTAGGCCATGGGCATTTTGGATGAGACAGTGGTGCAGAGGAACAGTCTGACCAAAACGGCGATTGCAGGGCAAGGTGGCATCTTTAATGTAAGCTTCCATAGCAGATTGGGGTAGTTGCCCATTGATGGAAGGAAATTTGAAAACTTGCAAAGGAAGCAGACTTTATTATTTTATTTCATGAATTCGTTCGGGTGGGGGCATTAATTGCCTAGAGGGTTGAGACCTCGATAAAAACTCAGAAAATTGTAAGGGAAGGGATGGCGAGTTTGAGATTGAGTGGGGAAAGAACTATGCCTAGAAATGGTATTGTAAGACTGTGTTAAGCAATTTGCAAAAAAATAATTTGAAGCTTTGTTGTGTGAATCTCGGCTTGCCATCAAATACTT
>JAQPPZ010006247.1:0-10596 GCA_028583015.1 Wollemia nobilis | reverse complement strand
AAACACATGTGAAACATAGTACATATTTGGCTTCCAACAGTCAAATATAAAATTACCCACATACCCATTGTGACACAAAATTAAAAATTTAGTCAACCCCTTAGACATACAAAAACAAAATACATTTTTGAATACTCAGTTGCCCACTTAGCGGTAAAAATGTCAACAAAATTTGAAAATAGTATACAAATCAGCACGGAGTTCAAGGTCAATCTTACCATACAGGCATCCAAAAAAAACATACACCAATACACACAACATCAAAATAATAGTCACATTTTTGAACATCCATTTTCCCACTTCACGGTGAAAGTTCAAACAGATGTTGAAAATAGTATAAATCGGGCTCCCAACAACTAATTTCAAATTTAACACTACCTACATCTTGGCATGCAAATCAAACACAAGCCAAATGAAATCATCTACAAAAACAAATAACATTTTCGGATACCCATTTTGCCCTTCTACAGTGAAAGTATCGTCAGTTTCTATAAATTATATACCTACGATGGAAAACTTAACAGTCAAAGTTTACCAACTTACACCCAAAAATAACACATTTAGAAAACACACCAAATGAAGGCAAAAAAAATAACAATTGCACAACTGGATACCCATTTCCTACTTTTATGAATAAAATTCAATAACATTCCAAAAATAGTACACCATTGCTCCAAAAATGGACGGTCAAACTCTATGACTACTCTACCCGTTACCTAGTCAAACTGGTGCCAAAACAAGTCAAACCTAAAAACAAGTTACGTTTTTGGGTACCCATTTGGCTAGTTTTACACTATGTGTTCAAATTTCAATCAAAAATTGTAATTTTTTTTAAAATGAGACGAAAACATCCCCCCTTAATTCACTTTTATCTAGAAAATTAAAAAAATGAAAAACAAGGTAAGTAGGAGCACTTACCGATGGATCCCCGTGCCTGTTGCCAACTCTAGGTGGCCCTATCACCATGTTCTCATATGAACTCATCAACTATTGTGTCAATGCATCACCGAATGCTCCTTCCAAATGCTCTCCACACCTTGTTGTCATCAAAATGAGCCCCTCCCAACTCCAAATTGCCTTAAAAATACCTAAAACCCTAATTCATCTCCCGCCCCATGATTTAGGTCCAATTTACCCCCCACATCATGAATCATGATCCAATTCATCCCTCATCCCACAATTTGAGCATATGATCCCCAAATCCAATCAAATTCATTCCAAAACCCTAGGAAATCATGCAACTTTCTTCCAAAACCCTAGGAACCCTCCTAAATTGTCCTCTCATCTGCTTGTTCACCATTTTTCATCATGCATTGGTATTCTATCAATTGCTGCATCACCAAATCACTGCATTCCATTCACCTCATTGTTTATTCTTGTTTGAGAGGGTATTCATATCCAAAGTCAGCTTTGCATGCATCCAACAAACTGAAAATCCAAAAGCATGAATATCACATCTGTCTATGAATTTTTTTGCTAAATATTATCTTACGATTATAATCTCAATCCCAACTAGATATTTGTTAAATCAAGAGAGTTGTGTGTAACAATGGAGAGGTAACTTTGGCATTATTGGTATACAATGAATGACATGGTTGACTAATTCAGTGTAACATTTGGAGGACTTCACTCTAGCATTCATGGTACACAATGAATGACACGTTTGAATAATACAAAAGTTAACTAACTCAAATGGTTTGAAACTTGCTTCCATGTGCTCATCAATCAATCAATAGAAAATATTTGAATAGACATTTGTTCTATTTGTACTTTTGTACCACATTGAATTGGTCACAAAAGTAAAGCAGTCAAAAGTTGCCTACCTCAAGCAACTAGTATGACATCGAAAATGTCATACAAGCTCAGCAACACTACCGTGTTGCATCTATAATCATCCATTTCCATTTATCGGTATTATTTTCATTTCATTTTATCCCTTTCCTCTTCTCTTATTTTCCTTCCTCCTTCTTGGATATCGATCAATATTGTATGGTCACACTTCGAGTGGCTGCATACCTTTGATTGGATCCCATTCTTTTCCCTTTTCTCCCCCTAGATTCCTAGTCAATATTGTATGGTCATGATTTGAGTGGCTACATACCTTTGGTTGGATTCCATTCTCCTCCTACCCCTTTTCCTCTACACAACCCTTCACATTTTTGTATTAAACTGTGTCCCACATAGTATAGTACAAAAAGGGATAAAATGTAGACACCTAAAAGTTGCACATTGCTATACCTGCATACTTATAGATCCTTTCAGGCACTTCTAGGTTTACATAGGTAATCCTAGATACCCCTAGGCTATCATAGACCAATGTAGACTATTGCAGATCCTCCTAGACATGCGTAGATTGTTGTAGTCACACATAGTCATGCGTAGATGGTCATAGTTATGCGTAGATCACCGTAGATTATCGTAGCATTTCATAGACTTCCACACACCACTTTGCTAGTTTTTAGGTCCAAAACCCTAATAAGTTAGCAGAATCACTTCAAAAATATTTTCCATGCATCAGGATACCTTCCATTAGCTTCCCAAGGTGATACAGACCCTCGTTGCACTTAATTGAGGCCCCACAGGGCTATTAATTGGTAAAAGTATTAATTGATTCAATTATTAAATCCAATTTTAATGTGACTTCACTTAAGTTCACTTTTAGGGCTAAAAAGGTTAATTAGGTCCTTAATACCTAATTACCCCTAATTACTCCCTCCCACATGTGTGTGCACTAGGTTAGTTAGGATATTTCTTAAGAAACCCTAACCTAACCCCACATCTAACCTAGAGTTGACTAATCCTAGTTAACCCTAATATCTCCTCACACATGTGTGAGGATGAGATATTTCCTCAAGGTAATGTGAGGATGCCATATCACAAACCCTAACTTAACCTTCATGGGATCTCACCCTAGGGCTTAGTTATCCTAACTACCCCCCTGGTTTTATTATAAATAGTGGGCATAAAACCTCATTTATCTATACCTCCATTTTATTTCCAAAGCACAGAAACTTTATCAAAATATGTACAGAAGCATAGAAAAGCAGATCTAAACCTGGACAGTAGCCATACTACCCCAAAGGAACCTCTCCATCAAAGAGTCTATAGAACAATAGTCACAATATGATTCACCTCTCGCCCCGTGAATCTGCCACCATTTCACCCCCGAGTGGTGAATTGGGTCTACAGGTCCCAAATCAGCTTAGATTTGGGAGGTAATCTTTATTTTGCAATTTTATGAACTTTTGCATCATTTATTTTAGTTTTTATCATGTTTTTATAGTCGATTTGTCTTTCTTACTATGGGTCCTGACTGAGGCAAGCCCCCCAACGCACTAACCCATTTTTGTAGGTTTATTCTAGAATCAAGAAGGAAAACAACTACAAACTACAACCCATCAGTGGTACGCAAGCCCATATATACTGAGGAACACAAAAAGAAGGCATTAGGCATATTGTAACGTTTGAGAAAATAAAGGAAAAAGGAGAATTCTCCCTATTTGTAACCTATGCAAATATTATCATGAATAAAATACATTGTTCTGAATAGCATGTGTCTTTAATGTGTTGTTATATCAAATGCAATATTTTGGCCATTTCACCTAGAGGTAATTGAAGGTGCCAATCCTTGTGGTTTTCCTTGATGGTTTTCTTCAATATGGCAACTACAATTTTATTAGAGGCCTCTACCTACCCATTTGCTTGCATATAATATGGTGTTGCAAAGCTATGATAAATGTTATATTTGGATGTTAAAGCATGTACATATTTATTCTTGAATGATGTTCCATTATCCTATATTAGTTTAGATGGAATACCAAAACAACATATAATGTTATGGAGTATGAAATCTGCAATACAAGATCTAGTCATAGTGGAAAAAGGGATTGCTTCCACCCATTTAGTAAAATACTCAGTAGTTGTTATAATTAATGTGTGATGGACCAAATATGGAGGAGAAATATTCCCAATTAGATCAAATCCCCACTAAGAGAAAGGCCACACCAATTGGATCGATTGGAAGCCCTGATATGGTAGGTGTGATAGATTGGTATGATGCTAACACTTTATGCACTTCTTGATATATGAGCAATAATACTTATCCATTATGTGCTAATAATAGCCCATTCTAAGGATACACTTGATGATAGCCATGCCACTAAAATGGCCACTATAAGTACCATCATGAACTTGGTAGATTGCCCAAGCAAATTCTAAGAGCTTGAGATAATGAAGGAGTCCACCATAGCTCTGAAAGTAGAAAATATCTCATAGAAATCCATACCTAGTCACTTTTTGTTTAAATGCTCATTTCATACCATACGATAATATCGGAGGGATACTACCAAGTTTTATGTAATATTTTAATTGCGTTAGCCAATTTTGATAAGCTTGTACTTCAATTGGTTGAACAACTTGTTCCCATTGTGATTCATCACATAAAAGTGTGGATTGGGAGACAACCTTATGGTGAATGGTCATACCATTCTTTGAAGGACCCTACGAGATCAAGGACCCCTAGGATACTTGTTTCAAAAATTCTTGTGCCTTGTATAACCACTCGTGATTCGGTTCTATCTGAATCATGTGAACTGATTCTTTATTATCTGGAGACTCACACAACATCACTAATTGTGAGAGTATTTTAACATGGATGGTAGTAAAATCATCGAAAGGGTTCTAAGGGATTAAGGATCCAAAATAAGCCATTGTATCCATGAAGCAATTAGACATACGAGGGACTACCTCGATGTCATACCATTCTAGTTTAGCTACCAATGTTTCCACAAGCTCTTTGTAAGATATTAATATAGGGCATATACATTGATATATGCCTTTGAATTGGTTTACGATAAGCAAGAAATCACCAAAGATATTAAGATTTTTAATCTTCATGGTGATAGCTATTTTGAGACCTAAGATTAGGGATTCATATTCAACATTATATTTGGTTCAAGGGAAATCAAGTTTAAAGGACAAGGGCATAGGAGCTCATTGTAGTGTGAAAAACATGATCCTTGCACCACCACCTTGTTCGCATTTTGAACCATCAAAGAACAAAGTCATGTTTGCTTTGTTTTTCAATTTTTTGTATTTGGGTGATTCTGATAGTGCAAACACAGCATCATTGGGTAACTCAATAACAAGAGACTTGTCATCCTGAAGAAGTGTCTTTGCTAGATGATCAGCTATGACTTGACCTTTAATGGATTTTTTTTATCAGTTAAATGTATATTTAATTATGTTTTTATCAAGGGATCCAAAACCTGATTACAACAATAGCAAAGATCACTGAAAAATCTTAAGGATACAACAAAAATACTTCCACGAAGGATGTAAACTACATAAAAACTAAAAACTGCCCACACAGTAAGTGGGACCAACACACACAAGGAAAATAATAAAGGGCCAACCTACCCAAAACCGTCTACGCAAAGCACAACACAAGAGAAAAATTTCAAACTGAAACAGGGCCATCCCGCCTAGGGCATCCTTACGGTACGAAGGATGGAGAAGAGGATCAATTCTATCCTTAATGGATTTTTAACTAATGAATACAATATTGAATTTTATCAATAGCATGATCCACTTTATGATTCATGTATTATGATATGTGTGACTCATCATGTATTGCAAAGGATTTTCTTTTGATATGATATACTTGTAGTGGTGAATATTTCTGGTAACAAACACCACTGCTAAGCAAATATTTTCAACGTATCCATACTTTAGCTTGTAACTGACCAAGGTGTGACTAGTATAATAGATAGCCTATTCTTTGTTCTCTTTGTTCTTCTGGGTCAACATGGTTTCCAAAGTAAAATATGTGGCTGAAATATACAATAAGAAAGGCACACTTGGTCAAAGTGGAGCTAATACTGGTGATGTTGCTAGATACTATTTAATCTCATCAAAGGCCTTTTGACATTCATCATCCTAATTGAATGGGACCCCCTTGTGTAGCAGTTGATTCATGAATCGATTTTTATATGATAATTGCACTATGAAGCATTTGATGGATGCTACCTTGCTTTGTAAGCTATGTAGCTCTTTAATGTTCATGGGAGGAAGCATTTCTAGAATTTATTTGACCTTTGTACAATATAATTAAAACCTCTCTTGGAGATTATGAATCCTAAAAATTTTCTTGATGTGACACTGAAAACATATTTCTTAGGATTCAACCAAACATTTCTTCTGCATGCTCTTCATGCAATAACAATTTGGTGAGCAAATTATCTATGTAATCTTCTAGTATATTGTGTATGTAATAATGAAAATACATGTCATAGCCCTTTTATAGGTTGCACTAGCATTTTTAAGGCTGAATACCATAACTTTATAACATAATGTTTTCCATGGTGTGGTAAAGGCTATCTTATGTTGATCTTTGGGTTTGACCTGAATCTTATTATAGCCTAAAAATCCATCCATAAGGGATAACATCTCATGAACAATAATTGTCTACTAGAGCATCGATGTTAGGTAACGAGAATGCATCCTTGGGAGTTGCTTTATTTAGATATCTGAAATCCATGCAAATACAAATCCTTCCATCAGGTTTACCTATAGGTACCATGTTTGATACCCATTTTGGATAGTCGATGGGATGGATAAATTATACATACAACAATTTTTGTAACTCATATTTCACCATTAATATGATTTTTGGGTGCATATTTTTGAGCTTTTGTTTGACCAACTTCATATTGGGGTCTAGAGTAAAGTTATGTGTAACCAACTTTGGATCTAAACCCAACATGTCCTTGTATGACCAAGCAAAAATGTCAAAATTTTCTATTAAAAGAGGTATGAGGATTTCATGCTCTTTAGGAGATAGACTCTCTCTAAATTTGAATTTCTTAGGATTTTCAGGGTCATTTCCAATATCCCCGTCGAAAGTCTCCTCAATTGACATATGAGATCCCTCATCAAGTTAATGAGGTGTAGGGTTCAAGTGGCTGTCATCCACTGGGTTTGGATGATCTATCATATCATATTTTGCCTTAGCATTACATACATATTGAATATGGCCTAGAGTTAAATGAAATAGTTGCAACATTTTTTCACTTGGGAAGAACTCCTCAGGCGATGGTGGTGATGCAGCACGATCAAAGTCAATGGCCTCAAGATTGAGGTGCAACGAATTTGAGTGGTCGATAGGATTGTGGAGAGGTGTGATTAAGTCAATGGAAATCATTTTGATGGATGGTTTGTGATTTCCATTACTACATGGATAAGACCTATCAATTATTGATTACTATAGATGCTCTAGATGTGGATTAGGAGGTGTTGGGATCTATGGGTCTATTGTAGGAGTAGATAAAAAAATTGGATCCTTAGGCAAGAGCATCTACCTCCAATTGGGTGGAGGAGGAAACACCCTATAATATTGAATTAGGGGAAAAATGGTGCACCTAAGAGTGATAAACAATATGCATCTATCACTAATGAATGATGAGAATCAAAATGGAAGCATCTAAGTAATAGTGGAAAAGACATCAAATTGCAAGAAATAGAATAAAATGAAGTTTTTTCTATTAATATAATGGTTAAAAACCATAGTTACATAAATTTACCCTTAAGTACTCTAGATTTATACAATTTTTTACAAAATTATGGGGTGCCCAAAGGATCAAGTCCTTTCAAAGAAGCTCATGTGCACTTCCAATGTCTTTCCTCGTACCCACAATTGAGGTGGGTGAACCTATGATGCCACCATTTTGTTCTATGATCTTGTTCTCCTTCCTTGTATGTTGTAGAAACCTACACCTACATACAAGGAAATAAGAATTGTTAAATGGCAAGTGTGTATGGTGAAAATACGTAAATCCCCACAGGCACTGAAAGACTAGAAAACATGAATATGAAATATACCTATCTAAATAAACTCAAAATAACTTTAAATTACAAAGGTATGTAAAATAGATGGTTTTGGGAAGATATTACTAAAAATAGAACCAAAATTGCATCTGATGGCATGGCGTAATTGCAGTAGACCTTCAAAGCCTACAAAACCCAAAGCAAGCAATTTTTGCCCCGACATATCCAAAACACATGAAACTTGAAAAAAATACATAAAATGACATTTCAAGACAACTCATGTGGTCAGATTTTAAAAATCAATAATGGTTTCATGTGCATCTCTAGATGAGCTCCATAGACCTGCATAAGACCCTAAAAAAGACTAAAAATATGATATATCTCTCAATATAACTCTAAAATGCATGAAATTTGGATATCATGTTCATATACTAATCTAGAATATAACTAAAAAAATAACAGTAAATAAATCATGCACAAATTTATCCTTCTCTTGGTATGGTACGGTTGGGACTGTCATAGACTAGGGACCATCCTGGGGTGGGACGACCACTAGTTTTGCACTTATTTTATCACCAATTCCTCTATGAATTGGTTAGGGACCTCCTAAATAGTGTTTTCATCGAATTTTGTGGTAAAACTCACTCAGATGGTTTGGTTTTGGAATCAAATTGCACCTCATATATCACTTGTAAACCTCCTTCGCTACGTAGAAATGTCGAGGGAAAAGACACAAAATAGTGAGGGGAAATCTTGGAAGCACTCTGTTGCTATGTATCAAATCTCCTCTTACATGCATTGGAGGGGGAAGATAATCTACCTATTTGGCCTCTTACATGCAGCATGTCATAAGGATGTTGTGTTATCTGACTTGCATGCATGAATAGGCAAGGCAAACGACAATTGTTGGGTTCCATTTGTCCAAATTTGACTTTTTGGGAGTTAAACATTATGGCCATCCCACCCCAAGATAGCTAGTTTGCCACCATCCTAGGGTGGGATGGCCACAAACTGTGATGATCCCGGGGTGGGACGGTCATGCCTATATGGCCCAAAATCTCCCAAAAGTGGGGTAGATCCTTCCAAGAGTGGTTAAGACCATTATAAAACCTCTTTGGGTTTCCCAATGGGGCCATATGGTGTCAATTAGACCTTGTCTTGGTCGCCTAATCAAATTGATCAAATTTTAGTGTCTAAAGATACCCATTTTTGAGATGTGTTATGTGTAGCACAATTTTGAGCAAAAATAGATGAATAAAATGTTGTATGATTAGGGTTATTCAATAACCTAACCAACTTTAGATGCCCCAATCATGGAAACAACATACGTTCTTAAATCCTTGCTTCTAACAAGCTGAGGAACTTATTTCAAGTATAACCTTTCATGTTCGACTTCCTTGATCTTGGATATTATTCATTCATGAAGTAGGAGGCCTAGGTTCCTTCATGGTTCTATAATTTCAAGCATTTTTTTGATTTAAATTTGTACTTTTTTTCTACCCCAACCAGGGGTGTGATTGTCTTTGTCAAAGATTCATTGAACGAATGCAATTTGCATGATTGAGTGTGTGAATGTTGATTGTGATTATGAAATATTTAAGTATGACTACCCCCTCAAGCAATGAGTTGATGAGGGAGTGACCGATGATAAAATTAATGAGTTTCTTGACACAAATGACTTTGTTAGGGTTTCCTCCAATTTTACTCATTGAAAAATGGAGCATTTTGAGAAGATTTTGGTGACTTGGTTGATGCCTCAATGGAAGAAAGGAGTTGAAAATCTCATTCTTGTGGGGTGTTCTAGCCACAATGACCTTATTAGGGATTGAAGTAGTAATTTTTCCACTTCTCATTAGAAATTTAGATTCCTTGTGATAATATGTGAAATTTGGCCAAATTTGAGCTATTTTTGATGGGTTTTGGACCTTTTTGGTGCATTTTAAGCTATTTTTGTGCATTTTTTTTGTGGCCATCCCAGGGTGGGATGGTGGTATGTTTTATGGACATCCTAAGGTGGTATGGTCAGCCAAATGGCTTCTCATACCACTCAAATTTGGTCAGGGCCCTAGAAGGGTTATTTATGCCAAAAATAGGTCATTTGGGTTCATTTGGGCTCATTTGTGCATTTGCAACTTTGTAGCTTGAGAGGTGAGGAGGAGAAGAAATATTATACATAGTGGAGTGCTACCAAAATAATCCTATAGTCACCATGATATAGCATGAAGACTCATCCAATGATAGAGCTAGTATGATATGAGTAAGAATTGAATTTCTTACTGCACTATGCTAGTTTAAAAATGGAATTATTGCTTATTTTTGCTTTTTGATAGAGCACACTAAATTATAGATAATTAAACTTAATTAGGGATGCCCTGTAATTTTTTATGCTTGTTTTTGTATTTTTGTGTGATTTTATTACTTTTTATGGCTTTATTTTGCCATTAATTGCATGTTTTTGGTGGCCTGGAAGACCCAATTTTGCCCAATTTGGGGGCCATCTCGGGGTGGGACAACCACAAACTAGCTTGAAAAAGGGCCCTTTTTGGTCTTTGTTTAAGTGTTTTTGGGGCATTTTGAAGCCTATTTGGAGTATTTTATTGATTGACTTGTCTCTGCCAGGTGGTGAAGAGTCGGTGTCACGTTTTGACCGTCTTTGATACCACAATAGACTCATTGATATATGTCAACTGGGAGTGGCTTGATACCATTGGCCTCAAGCAAGTGACATGGTTAGAGCCTGTGTTGGGCGATCATGCTTACTTGACCATGCTT
>JAQPPZ010006246.1:0-108205 GCA_028583015.1 Wollemia nobilis | reverse complement strand
GGTTCTGCGAAAGAAGGCTGGCAGATGTGTTGAGAATCACAAAACTGTGCGATGGCAACTCTCATGTGATTGTTTATTGGTGATCATTTGTTGTGATTGTGCGTTGTTTCTATAAGCATACTTTCGGAGCGGAGGAAGGAGAGCGGACCGCCACGACAGGACCCACTGATATCTGCGGCAATTTGGAGAGTTGGAACAATGTGTTTTATCATATGAAACGTGGCCAGAGCATGTGAATCTTATGCCTAAAATCAAATTCGGAGTTAAACTAAATGTTGCTGCCCGTAGATGCCGCGGAGATGCCAGTTTGTTAAAAATTTCCCACCAGCCTATCATTTCAAAAATCTTCCCACAAAAACCACCGCTTTATGAACGTGGGCTTTCGAAGGTAATATTAAGAAGAGAATGTGCATTGTAGAAGGTAGTTTTTTAATTGTTTTTTAAAAACTACCATTATTTTAATTGTTTTTATGTAAAGGGGGCAAAATCAATTACAAAGCTATTGTAAAGTTTCATTAGTACTACATTTTATAAAAACTCCACAATAAAGCAACATATTGTAGAGCACAACTCGGATGGGTGACCATTTGGGAAGTCCCGGAGCTGCACACATTTTTGAGGGTCATTATTTTTTGCCATTTTGAAGCATCAATTTGTATCCGACTATAGGCTTATATATAGTCGTTGGAAAGAGAATTTCGAGGGGGATCCATTGGTGAAATTAGTTTTCAGTTTTGAGATCATTTACTCAACTGAATTTTGACTCAAAGTTGAGATTGTAAAAAGAGTGCATTTTCGGTTGCATCCGACACTCTTGGACAAAAATTTGGCAAAATTGTAAGGGGATCAATTCTAAGTCTTTGGGGGGACATTAGGCCAAGTTATTCATTGAATTTGGCAAGTTTGGAGGTAATCTTATAAGTGAAGGCATTGATCTTGTACAATATTTTGGAGGTACATTTGGGGCTAATTTTTTAGCCAAGTTTCCAATACAAATCATCCTATCAAGGGGTGATTTAGGGCCCCTTGTCCCTTGTCGGTGGATTCATTTTGTGGCACTCTCTTGGCCACTTGGTGTTTGTTGCTTGCATCTTCTATTTGGGCTTTGTCTACATTTTATGCTTGCTATTACCCTTACATGACCTTGGGTTTTATAATTGTAATCAAGTGTAGTTCCATTGCATACACACTTGACACTAAGCCATATACAAGCAAGCAAACACATACAAGCATCTTCTCATAAAGCAATAATACATTGGCACATCTATTGTAACAATTCTAAAAGAAGCAAGCAAGCATCACATTTTTATAACCACCTATGTTCCACGTATCAATCTGCTCATATACCTATAGTCTCCCTCACGTAAGGGCGGGTTATTGAGTAGTTTGGTATAAAGGTCTGGCAGGTTATTCCCTTTCAGAATCGCCTATGTTCCACGTATCAACTGCTCAAATGCTTATAGTCTCCCTCACGTAAGGGCGGGTATATTGAGAAGTTTGGTATAAAGGTCTGGCAAAATTCTAATTCTTACTCTCTTTGGATAGAAAAAGGCACTTGTGTTCAACTTAACCCTCCCACTGTTGGAATCACTTGAAGATTCAGAGTGGAAAAACTAGGCGAACCCTCCTCTGGATCTTCAGCGGTGTACCCTAGATTTTTTTGAGGGCTCTAATTTGGCATTTGTCGTTCTTACTTCATCCTTTGTTGAGCTCCCTTTTCTTTTGATCCTTTTCTAAATCATGGCTACTACAAATCTATTAAGTGGACTTACAAAGAAACTTGAAGGAGCACAAACTTTTGCAAATTGGAAGTATGAGATGGAATCAATATTAATGATGAATGACATGTGGGACTTTGTGAAAGATAGGCAGGCTAATGAAGACCCACTCACTGCACCTACAGACCCTAAAGAAAAAGCACAATTTGAGAAGAATTCCAATATAGCTTTAAGTCTAATCAAGCTAGCTACAGGAATTCAATGCAGAGAAACTGTAAGGGCTGCAAAAACACCTAAACAAGCATGGGATGCTCTCAATAGATTGTTTGATAGGCCAAGTCAAGATAATATTTTGTATCTCAAACAAAAATTGCACAATGTATGTATGAAAGGCTCACTTACCGATTATCTTATGGAAGTGAAGTCTATTAAGAATGATTTCTTAGTTGTTGGTAAAACCCTAGATGATAATGAGTTAATTCCAATAATGTTGCATGGTCTTCCTTCAAAGTTTCACTCCTATGCTACCATGTTAGACTTGAGTGGTAAAACAATGAATTCCACACTTGAGGATATTGAGATCCTACTTAAGAAACATGAGCAAGCCCTAATCAAAGATGAAGAAATTGAAGCCACATCAGCAGCTTTTGCCACCAAGGCAACTTTACAGCCTAAACAAAACAAGGGTCAAAATCAGCATAATCAGAATCAAAGGGGTAGACAACATCAGAGATACCCATAGTACCAGCAGCAACCAAATCAATAGTACCAACAATAGCCACATCAGCAACAGTACAAGCAACAACCAAATCAGCAGTACCATCAACAACCACATCAGCAGTAGTACCAACAGCAGCCAAGATGGCAAACAAGACCTCAAGGGGGTCAAAACAACAATCAACAAGGGTGTGAATATTGTGGAAAATGGAATCATAATGTTGCTAATTGCTATAAAAGGCAAAGAGAATAGGGAGAACCACAAAATAATAATCTGAACACATTGTATGCAGCCAACCAAGTTAACGTTGAAGATAAAGAATGTTGGTATATTGATTCTGGAGCAGCAAAGCACATGACAGGAAGGCAAGATTGGTTGACCAAGGTTCAACCTACATCAAATCAATTCATTACTTTTGGTGATGAAAGTGCTCTACCCATTGAAGGTGTTGGGGAGGCACCACTTACTTTGCATGATGGTAATAATGTTCTTGCAACAGATGTTTTGTATGTGCCTGGTCTTAAAAGGAGTCTTCTTTCTATTGGACAACTTACAGATAAGGGCTATAATGTCTATTTTGAAAAATACAAATGCTACATTAAGGAACCCAATGGCAATGTCAAGGCCATGGGAGTCAAAAAGGATGGTGTTTACTACCTCCTTACAAAATCTATAACACAAACATCTTTGCATACAACAACTACTTTCTCTTTGGAGTACATGTGGCATGAAATATTGGGACATTTAAATTTTAATAATCTTCAAATGATGGCTAGAAAAGGATTAGTTAAAGGACTTCCACATCTTAAGGAGTCAAAATGTTTTTGTGAGCCATGTGTAATAGCCAAACACCATAGGCAACCATTTGAAACAGGAAAGGCATGGAGAGCCAATAGACCTTTGCAATTGGTTCATTCAGACATTTGTGGGCCAATGTCTGTTCAATATTATACTTGGGGCTAAATACTACATCACTTTCATTGATGATTACAGCAGAAAGGTATGGATCTACCTAATTCAATATAAGTGGCAAGCCCTTGATAAGTTCAAAGAATTCATCGCACTTGTTGAAAGAGAAAGTGGCTATCAAATCTCCACCTTAAGATCAGATAATGGTGGAGAATATGTCTCCAATGAATTCTTTAATTTTTGTAAGTATCATGGGATAAGGAGGCAATTCACAACCCCTTATACCCCGCAACAAAATGGAGTTGCTGAGAGGATGAATCAAACAATCACAAATAGGGCAAAATCAATGTTACATGCTGCTATATTACCTAACTCATTTTGGGGAGAAGTTGTTCTTACTGCTGCATACTTGACTAATAGGTCATACACAAAGGCCTTACATGAAAGAACACCTGAAGAAGCATGGAGTGGAAGGACGCCCTATGTGGGCCATTTGAGAGTCTTTGGATGTGATGCCTATGCTCATATTCCTCATAAGAAAAGGAAGAAGTTTGATGATAAGAGCCAAAAATGCATCTTTGTTGGCTATAGTGATAGTGCCAATGCATATAAATTATATGAGCCTATTTCCAAGAAAATCATTTTATCTAGGGATGTTACCTTTCATGAGTATCCCCCATCTAATCCTCCTAAGGCCCCCACTTTAGAAATAACTAATGAAATAGTTGCTCCATTCATGCATACAATATCATCTAGTCCTTCTCCTTCACTCATAAATCAAGAAATTCATCCACAAGAAGAACTTCCTACAAATGATCCATGTCCTCCATCTCCTCCTCCTAATGATCGAGTAACATCATCCAATCCTTTACCCAAGTGGGTTCAAGCCACAATAGATGAAGCCCAAAATCATTTGCCCACCTATACAGGTAAAAGGCCTTCAGCCCTAAGACACCAAGTGAATTATGCCCTAATGGCCAAAGTCCTTAGCCAACCTGAACCTTCTAATGTCAAAGAAGCACTTGGTGATCCTAAATGGGTTCATGCCATGGATCAAGAATTGGATTCCATTGAAAGGAATCACACTTGGGAGTTAGTTGATTTACCCAAAGGAAAATATACCATTGGCACAAAATGGGTATACAAGGCAAAATATAAAGCAGATGGCTCACTAGATCGCTACAAGGCTCGCCTAGTAGCTCAAGGCTATAAGCAACAAGAGGGAATTGATTATGAGGAGACCTTTGCTCCTGTGGCTAAGATGACTACAATCAGGACAGTTATTGCTATGGCAGCTCAAAAACATTGGCCAATATATCAAATGGATGTCAAAAGTGCATTTCTCAATGGTCATTTGAAGGAGGAAGTGTATGTGAAACAACCACCAGGGTACACAGTTGAAGGCCAAAAAAACAAAGTCCTCAGATTAAAGAAAGCTCTATATGGGTTGAAGCAAGCACCCCGAGCTTGGTATGCAAAGATTGACTCCTATTTTCTCAACCTTGGTTTCACTAGATCTGTAGCAGAATCTACTCTCTATGTGAAACATTGGAGGAACCGCATCATTTTGGTTACATTGTATGTGGATGATCTTCTCATTACAGGTGATGACATAGAAGGAATAAGGTTGCTCAAGGAGGACTTATGCAAGAACTTTGAGATGACAGATTTAGGCCTCCTCCACTATTGCTTAGGCATAGAGGTATGGCAACAACCTGGTAAGATTTTTATCTCACAGGCTAAATACATTCAGTCTATTTTGGAGAGGTTTCACATGGAGGAGTGTAAGCCCTCTCTCACTCCCATGGAAACCAGGTTGAAATTGGTCAATAGTGATGATGAAGAAAGGGTTGATGGTACCCTTTACAGGAAGCTAGTTGGAAGTTTGATCTACTTAACTTCAACTAGACCAGATATTTGCTATTCAGTTGGCCTTATTTCCAGATTCATGCAGGATCCTAAGAAGAGCCATTGGATAGCAGCTAAGAGGATTGTGAGATTCCTCAAGGCCACACCTCATCATGGCCTTATCTATACATCAAGTGATGATTTTTCATTGGTTGGCTACACAGATTCAGATTGGGCTAGTTGTCCTGAAACTAGAAGATCCACATCAGGTTATTGCTTTCAGTTGGGCCAGGGCTCTATTTCATGGAGCACAAAGAAGCAGAACACAGTTTCATTATCTTCAGCAGAAGCTGAATATAGAGCAGCAGTTGAGGCAACTAAGGAGGCAATATGGTTGAGGCAATTACTTCAGGATATTGGGCTATTCATACATGGTCCAACATATATATATTGTGACAATCAAAGTACCATCAAGATGACCAAGAATCCAGTTTTCCATGCTAGAACAAAACACATTGAGATCCATCATCACTTCATCAGAGAAATGGTCCAAGAAGACATTATACACATGGAGTATGTACCAACTCAATATCAAGTGGCAGACATCTTCACCAAGTCACTTGGGAAAGACAAGTTTTCTCAGTTTAGCAATTTGCTATATCTATGTAAAAGAAGTCAACATTAAGGGGGAATGTTATCTAATGTTGACTTATCTTTTTAGGATAGTGCACATTAAGGGGGAATGTTAGAATATTATTATTGTTATAATGTGCACTATGCCTATAATTGACAGGTTGACATTTGTCTTCTGCCACTTGTCCCTGTCTTCAGCTTGAGTTGGAGTGGTGTCTTCTTAAAGACACTTGGAGTGGAGCTTATGACACTTGTCATATCTCCCTCCTAAGCTTGATGCTTATATATTGTAAGATAACTTGTAAATAAAGTGTGCCTTATTTTTCAGTCCTATCAGCCTTTGTACTCCCAAAACAATATCACATCCTCCTAATGGTAGTACATACATATCTGCTTTCATGTTATATTTCCCCATCGTGAGTTTGATATTCCTACATTTGCCTTTACATGCAAATTTTCCTCCATTGCCAATCATGACTTCGAAGTTATTGCAGGGATATATAAAGCAATTAGCTTGTTTGGCCAAATTGGGTTCTATAAAATTGTGAGTGCTACCAGAGTCTAAGAGCACAATAGGGTTTTGTTTCTTAAAATACCCTTTTACCTTCATTGTTTGTGGAATAGAGTATCCTGCTAATGTGGTAAAGTATATTTCTGTTTTATCTTCTTGGTTTTCTTCTGCAACCTCAGTTATTACTTCCACTTCTATGTCATCCTCCTCTTTGGGAGTGCAATCAACTATGTCCAAAATATATAATTTTGGTGAGATGCATTTGTGGTTGGGGGTAAACTTTTCGTCGCAGTGGAAACATAGGCCCTTTTCTCGTCTTTATTTTAGCTCTTCTTGGCTAATTCGTTTAATTGGCATGACCTTATTCAGTTTTTGGTTGGTGTAGGTATTTGGTGTTTTTCCTGAAAAAACTCTTCCTATTCACCTTTGGTTATTGTTCTTCTCTTCTATCATTTGTGCTAATGCCATTGCATGCATCATATCGATAGAATTTTGTATTTGCAACTCCATTCTAATGTCTTCTTTTAGGCCACTAATGAAACAACTTTGGAAGAATGATGCATCTAGTCCTGTTGTAAGGTTCACCAATTTCTCAAATTGTGCTTGGTATTCCCTTACGGTGGAGGTTTGTCGTAGTTTAGTGAGGGCTTTAGTGGGGCCAAATCGTAACATTAAGTTTTTTGTGAATTCGATCCATGTGGGTGGACCTTTTGTTTTCTCATACCATTGATACCACTAGGTAGCAATTTGTTCCAAGTGAAATGATGCGATACGGACTTTATGAATCTTCAAAATTTGATATAAGGCAAAATATTGGTCTGCCCTATATATCCAATTTGTGGGGTCGCCTCCATCAAATTTTGGAAAATCTAGTTTTGTGGTACGGGGAAGGATTGATGTATGTGGTCCCCCTATTAATGTTTGTTGTGGTGGCGTAGTGTTTTGTTGTCCGTTTTGCATGAGCAATAAATTTTGTTGTACTAAGTCCATGGAATGGGTTGTAGCATCCAATTTAGTGGATATATTTGTATTCAAGTTGGTGATGTTTATGGTTAGTTCTTCTATTTTGGTAGTGATTTTATCTTCTAAATTGTCCTTCCAAAATGCCATTCTTTGCATCATGTCTCTCATTTCCTTGGAAAACTGCGAGAGTTCTTTTGTAATTTCTTTTGAAACCTCCTTCGCAATCTCCTTCGTTGTGTCTTGATATCGTCTTCCCTCGGCCATTTAGGGTGTGGTTGGTTTATAAGTGATTTGAATATGCAAAAATTAGTTTTTTTCGGAAAAAATTTGTCTGTCTCCGTCGCATTTAATTTTGCGTACTTGTTGCTCTTTGTTCACACCGAATGATATTTTCCTCACCTGTACTCGTTTTTGGGGTTTTCTAACTCCGGTAATGCATGATGTTATCCAAAAAATTATGTATGCTACCTTTGTTGGCGACTGTGGCCTACTATGTAACAGTTTCATCAGTAATGGTTAGAATGTGTGCTGAAAAGAAAACGTTGCCGAGTAATGGCCTGTCAATAACTAGAGCGGGGTGGGGAAAAAATTTTAGGTCTTTTTAGCTCTGATCCAGTTGTTATGAACCTGCAACTTGAAATATGAATTGAATGTAGAAAAGAATCGCTTTTTGAATAGAATCACATTTTGTATTGAAAGGCAGAAACCCACAATATAATAAATTAATGTTCTTGGATGATCTTTGGAGCATCCTCCTTGTCCTATTTACATCTATCTAAAAGGTGTGAATGGTGAAGGTATGTGTCCCTTTATAATATAATATAATATATAAATTTATTAAGAGTTACGTTAGGAGGGTCCTAACAAAATGCCACATGGCATTTACATTTCCCTTGAACCTGAATCTTCTTGTTAGGTGACATAGGAGAGTTAGAAACTTTGGAAGGCATTGATATAGGTGATGCAGGCATTATATTATCCTCTAAATTTTGAAGTAATGATAATTGATTCCTTCCAACAATACCTTGAGCATTACTTTAAACTTGAGTGCTCTTCTCCTTGTGGAAGTGTTATATTCCAGAGGTGTTATTGAGTATTTATAGACGCTCTTCTCTTTGTTCATGCATTATATTCCAGAGGTATTATTGAGTATTAGTAAGTGCTCTTCTCCTTTGTGCCAAGTGGCACAAGATTCCTTTGTTTGGTATGACAAGTGGAGGTTTTGTCCCTTGCATGTAACTAAGTACTCAACGTCCCTTATCTTCCTAACGCTCTTTCCAACTTTTACAAGTTATTTTGGTTTCTCTAATAACAACGTGCTTTCTCCAACATCTTATGGCTCCTCTCCAACAACAGTGGCTCCTCTCCAATGAAAGGTGGCTTCTCCAATGGTGTTTTCTAATAGTAGCATACTTTCTTCAATGTGTGGTGGCTCCTCTCCAATGAAAGGTGGCTATTAGCCCAAGCTTTTATTATTTTCTACTTGTTACTTGCACCTTGCTATTTGCATTATTCCCTTACATTATACCCCTTGTAACTTGTACCTCCGTTACATTATGTTATTTGCGATATTGTCGTTATGTTACCCTTAGTCTCTTTTCTAATTGCAAGTTCCCTTGCACTATGGGCGCTGCTTTCATGAGACTTATGGTACTGAATGTGGTGTCCTTAAACACCTTAACTAAAATAATTTTGACCCCTTATATGGCTCTTTCTCCTTTTCTTTGTAGCTTATTCTTCAAGCTTGATAATTTTGCCACTTGATGACTGTAACTTTATGCTACTTTAGTGTCTTAAAACACTCCAACTTGTGTTCTCCTTTCGTTACGTTGGAAAAGACAAGTATGGTGTAATTATGGAATGTAAATAATTTTGTTATAATCTAAGGTAGAATACCTTGATTTGCACCAGAATATTTAATACATTTTAGTCTCTTTTTGACACTTTCTTCCTTGTCTTTAGTATGTCGGATTCTTCTCTATTCCCTGTGATTATAATATTTCTTTTGGTGGCTTCTCTTCACCAAGATTTGTTGTAGTTTTTCCTGCACTCAATGGTGTCTTTTGACACTTCAACTCAACCTTGATTTTGTGCACTAATCTCCCTTTCTTTATTAATACTTAATGCACTTTAATAACTCTTAGAAATAACTTGTATTATGCACTAAATTTTAAGCAACCTATGCTTTGGAATAATGTCTTCTTTGCTTCCAATAGATAGTAGGATGTTGATATTTTTCTCTCTTGAAATATATCTAACTCCACTTTCTTTTGTGTAGGTTTTACTCCTTGTAAAAACTATCTTCTACACTTCCTTGAAGACTTAAACTAGAAACCTTCCTTTTGCAACTTTAAACCTTGAATTTGGTGCTAAATAAAACTTAATAAAGATAAATATTAATGTTTAAATAATGAACTCTTTACACCAATGTTGCATATCTTTTTGACTCCATAAGGTGATGATTTACTTGGTGATTTGGATCACCTAAATGTTGCTCTTATTTTGATGAAATTGCAGCTCTTCCTTGCTATTCAAAACAACTCTTTACCTCACCAATTTGTAGCTTTAATTTTTTATACTTTGCTGCCCTAAAAATTTTCTATTTTACAACTTCTTCTTGTTGTTCAGAATAGCTTTTTACCTCACCAATTTGCAGATTTAATCTTGATTACTTTGCTACCTAAAATTGTGGTTTGGTGGCTTCAACTTTCCTCCAAGAAGCTCTTCTAAAATTTCTCTATCTTGTAGCTTCCAATGCTGCCTATTTTTCTTCAACTTGTTGTTCTAGGGACCTTCAATTTTTTCCTATTTTCTCTAACTCAAACTTCAAGCCTTCAATGATAATCTTCAAATATCTCAATTTTTATGGCTTCTTCTAGCTCATTTCTCCTTTAACCTCCTTTTCAAATTCTAACTTCAATCTTGGCCTATGTTCTGGTATTCTTCTCAAGAATTTGAATGTCTTGAGGTCTTCGTAAATCTCCTTCAAAATTTGGTAAACTTCTTGTCAAATCCTTCTCCTTTTGGGCTTGTTGTCGAATGGCGACAATTGTCCCAAATCCTTCTTTCTTAGGTGCTTCTCTTTGCTAGCACTCTTCTCCCTTGAGTTCTCCTCAAGTCTTATTCAATGGACTTATTCAAGTCTCCTTCAATGAGGCTTTCCTAGCCTTCTCCTTCTTTCTCCTTTCAAGTTAGCTTGAGACCTTCTCCTTGAGCCTCTAAATCCTACAACTTCTCTAGTCTTCTCAAAACTTCAATGAGACCTTCCTTGATCTCTCCAATATTCAACTATGGAAGTTTTGTAATGAGATCTCTTTCTTGGATCTCTAAAATCTGCTGCTTCTAAAATTTGGAACATAACTTTTCTAGTTCTCTTCTATCTTCAATCTTTCAAATCTGGAAGTTTTTCAATAGGACCTCCTATGGGTCTCTTCAACTTCTTGAGCTACTTTCTTCTTCTTTCACTCTGTAATCTACAGTATTTAATCTTCAATGGAGATCTCCAATCTCCAACCTTATCCAAGATTCTTTTCCTTGAGTCTCTTCTTCCTTAAATCTACAATAAGGCTCCTTTGGCCTTTTTTCTCTTTGGTAATCTACAAGTCTGCAACTCTTGCAATGGGACCTTTTCCTTAAGGCCTCCAAAATATTTAATCTTCAACTTGTTGCTTCAAGTGTTGGATTGATTCTAAAGAAGATATTCTTCCTAGCTCTTGTAGGAAGCTTCCCAAATTTCTTTGAATCTCCTCTTTTCTGCAACAAAGTATTAGAAAAATTGTAATGGAAAAACTTTAAATCTAGAGATAATGAATCTTCACTAGTTGATTTGTCAATTTAGTGGAATCAATGTTGAGTCCTAATCTTCACAAGTTTTTCTACAACTCTGTGGAAAGACTCTAGCCAAATAAAATTTCAAAATTTTTGAAAAAGGAGATTCCCTATATCCTCTCAATCTCTCTTGTGGCTCTCTCTATTTCCTATCAATCTACCTTGTGCTTTGATACCACTATTACCTTTTGATGATATATATTAAAGGAAATGCAACCACAAGATGTAAAATGAGCAAGCAATGTTAACTATATGATAATGACAATATAATATGCAGGAAAAGTATATGAGAAACTTTTGCAATAACTTAGAAAATATCCATTAATGAAAGCTCACAAAAATAGTACAATGTAATATAATGGAGGACTTAAACACTCCATAAATAATGCATGATCTATTGTACCTACTAAACTCACTATACTTCCTCTTTAGCCCCTCTATCTATATGTCAAAGGCATATATATAGGGAGATATGTCCCTTGGCCCATGACTCTTCAACTACCTATCCTATGACTCATGTACATGTGGACTACATGCACATTTACATCATTGCACATTCTAACACTTGTGCATTTATTACATTGCATGGAGTAACTACTCAAACCTTTAATTTAAGACAAACTCCTAATCTAGAGATGTACCCAAGGTGGTACATTGTCATGTACCAAATAATGTAATATATTCCAACAGTTTTGGTGATCATGATTGGACAAAACGAGTGTGCAAGGGGAACATGAGCACTCATTTGCATCACGTAATTTGGTAAAATAGGGAGTGAGAGGGATGGGTGAGGTTGAGGATTTGACATGAAGTGTTATCGAATTGAACACACGGAGGGACGAGATGGTGAAAAGTGGTGTAGGACCTAGCAGTGGAAGGAGCGCAGTGCAGGTTAGTTGGTTTTTATCCTTTCATTGTTTTTGTGGTTTTTGAAATAAAATAAACCCTAGGGCCCATTTTTAGAGAAAAGAAACCATAGAAGGCAAGGCTAGCATAGGAACGAGTAACGAGATGTTAGGGTTTGCTTTTGGGTTGTGGTTTTTTTTTGTCCTTGCTTTTTTTGTTTTGACAAGAAATTTATGGGGGTGATAGGGAAATGGAACTGATGAGTGGTAGAGTGGTAGGAGAAAGCGGTGCGACCATGTCATAGGTTCAGGCCATTCCTAGATATTTTGGCGATCATGGTGGGACCCTTTTTTCCCACCCCATATATAGGTAAATAGGATTTATAGGTTGTAAAATTTTGGTTTTTATCACCATCTCTTTTACTTTTCCTTGTGTGTTTTGTTTTGTTAGCTTTTTAATTCATTTTGCTCACTTTTTGTGTTTTTTGTCTATGTTTGCAGGTCCTAAATCCATCACAATCCACCCAAACTAAGACTCACTAAGGCTGGTCTAAAAGCAAAGTCCTCTAGCCTAAATTGTTAGAACTAGGATGTTTTATAGCCAGAACCATCATAACCTAAACGATTTAAAGACAAAACTATCCAACATGGATAGTTTCTATTGAGCTCAAAATTGGGACCCATCATGTTAGGTAACCAATTTTTCACAACAACCATAATATTTTTAGGTATGTATAAGGTAAGATTCCCCTACCTAACTATAATTTATCATTTTCATAGTCAAGTGCCTTCTTAGGCCAACACATCACATTTGGAGATATTCAAAGGTGCCCATTTCCACCTATCACTCCTCCAAAATTAGTATTTTTAGTCTATTTTATTGTGCATTTCATATTCATTAGCTTAGATTTTATTTTTATTAGAATAGTTACTTGAAATCACTTCTAGAGTTTAACTAGTTAAGATTATTTGCTTCATGTATTTCTTTGAAGTCCACACATAAATATTGACACTTTGGTTCTCTAGTTTTTATAGGAAAATCCATAACACCAACTCTCCATAGTAGGAAACAAACCCCAAAAAAGAGGAATGTCAAAAACTTCTCTCAACATAAACCATCAAAATAGGGATGGTTTCTACTTTAAACCATCAGAACCTTGATAGTTTATGCTATAAATCATCAAAATCAAGATGGTTTCTAATGAAAGCAAAATCTGGAAAAAATAGAGCTTGTGCAACAGCCCCATACAAAATCCAAAGAGCATTGGAACACAAGTAGGTTGTTTCTAACTTTATTTCTAGGTCAAATTACATAATTACACCTAATATAGAAATCTACTTTGTGTTGAAAATATTTTCTTTCATAGCATAGGAAGAATTAAACACAAGTTTTATTGCTCTAGGAATCTTTACTTGTTTTCTAGGATTAAACTACATATATTTCTTAGATTAGACTTCACTTGTGCAATTTTCTTGCTTTCATAAATTACATTAGAATAGGTTTTGCTTTCAAGTTATTTACTTTCTTGTTTTTCATGTTTCTTTCATTAGAGTAGGTTTTCATACCTATTTCATTAAATGTTTTTATTAGAATAGATTTACTTTGTTGTCTTTTAATTTACTTTCATTAGTCTAGTTTGCTTTCTTGTCCTCGCACATTGCTTTCATTAGAGTAGAATTTGCTTATTGAAAGCTAGCATAATGATTTAATTTCTTTTTCATTAGCCTAGATTCATTTTCTTGCTTGTTCGATTATATTAGGAACTTGTTGTTGCTTTCTTAGTTTAGATTTTCTTTCCTAAAATAGATCGATGATGTTGGATTTCATCATCAACCATTGATTAATCCTTTAGACATCCTCGTTATTTATGCATAGTTTCCTGGATTTCATCATCGAGAAGCTGACTACCCTTGGGATTAGCTTGAAGTAGTCTAGGTTAAATCCCTTGCTCATAGGGCTATAGAAACCATGAGTGCACAACTATCATTTTTTAGCAAGCCTACCCAAGGGTGAAGCGAATGATGATTGGTCCCGAGCAGGTTTAGATAGCATTGCCTCTTACATCCCCTAAAAATGATATTAGAGGTATTTTTGCCTTTTAGATACCCTGAGCCACCCTCACCTTAGGCAACCATTGGTCATTTATGGGCATTATCTCTCTCCATGTACTCTCATGTATATCAAGGAGCATGCATAAACATATCCTTAGATCTCACCCATCTACCTTTTATAGATTTTAGGGGTAGCTAACACAAAACAACACACAAAAGAACTAAAAATATAAAACCCAACAAAATAACCAAAATCAACACAAAAGCAACGCCAAATAAAACAACATAAATCAATTTAAAACCCTTCGCTTTAATCATTTGTTGTTTGTTTGCTTAGTTAGGTGCTTATTAAAAAAAAAAGATAAAAACACACAAAAAACCACACCTTTTCTTTTCCACCACCTCTCACTCTGCCTCTACCCCCTTTATGGTCATAACCAGAAGTCTGGTTAGAGCACAAGACTGTTGTCCCATGGATCCCTCTAGGCAAATCATCCTTCTTCGAATAATCCTTCCATGCATCCAATGGAGGCACCCTTCACCCAACCTAACAGTTTATCCCATGTCTTTCATACCCCATATCTAAGTGACATAGTACATCATGCACCTTCATATTATGATCAAGGCCTAATGCATCATGCCACCTACACTGTTCTACTTGAGAGCCCTAGCAAGGGAACCCCTTCATCCTCCTCACACCCAACCACTCTATACTTTCATCCTAACAATTTTTTATCTTTCTCCTCTTATGTCACTCAACTGTCACCCCCTATGTCTCCTAATTCATGTCAACTCCTCTTACCTTATACTTCACAAGATGAATTGCCTCGAGTCTCCTTGATCCCACTCCATGTTCTTGACCAATTATTTCCTCCTTTCATCCAATTTCAAAATACCCCTCCACCAAAAGATGTAGGTATTGTCTCCCTTCACCCATCTACTGACCCTCACACTGCACATGTCCTATCCATTCCTGATCCTTCTCTCATACCCCATGCCATAGGCACTATGTCCATTGCCCATGTTGCCTTCAACACTTATCTTTTGTCTTGAACATATCCAATATTCAAACACTCAATCCTGGAATCACGTTTGTCCATGAACTTTGCCTAAGACTATCATTAGCCCTCCTCTATCAGGGCAAAGGCCAAATTGATTCTCTCCTTCTTTTTCTTCTTCTTCTTCTCTCAACTAAAAATTTAATCCAATCAAAATTCACTACACTCCATGCCAATGTTGTATGGTTACTCATACACTCACTTCATTAAGGTGGTAAGTTAATCCCACTTATCTAATCAATCAGAGCAACATGAGAATGCATACTTATGGCTGGTCATCTTGCTCAATCAAGTGAGTTCAAAATCTATCACAAAAAAATGCAAGGATATCCATCCCTTCCATAATTGGGGCATCTTACATTGTTCATGATTTAAGACAACTTTGTTAAATTGACCCTTATCGTCCCTCTTCATCAAATCCTGCTTCCTTTCCAAAAAATCCTACCTCTTAAATGTTGTCCTCGTTTGCTTTCCCCGATCCTCCTCCATTTTCTAATCCACGAGCTAATGTTGTTTTCCATCCTACTTATTTTATTCCTTAACTCATCTTTCATTCTCCCACTCCACCTCAAGATTCCATTTCTTCTCGTTCCTCAACCTTCTTATTTTCATTCTTTTTTACAACATACCCATCCTAGAACTTCTCATCCTCATCCTCGTCTTACTTTCCAAATTTCTCAAACCACCACCATCGTCCTCTTTTCCTTCCATTTTGTCTTCCCATCCCGACCTAGAAAATCAAGGGTCTCCCAAATGATAAGCAAGTCAAGGGGTACCCCATGTGTCTGTACATTTATCTAATCCTAGTTTGGGAGAGTATGTTGTACATAATGTCACTTTCCCCCCTCCAATAGAGTCCATTAGAGATTTTGGTCATCCTCGAGACACATCCCTAAGTATAGGTGTTGTTATTCCCATTGGCTCCTTGCCTAATCAAACCAATTTTGTGTATGGGAGAGTTGGCACTCCCTCAAATTTTGTCACTTCTAATCTATTCATGATGATGCTCCCAACCATTTAGACTCATCTCTTATCTTTTTTTGCATTGCATTCATCCAAATCTAGGCCACTTTTACAACCAACTTTTTGAATTAAAAGGTGTCCCTAAACATTTGACCCTCAATTTTTTTTCAAATGAAATAAAATCCAAAAAATATCCCAATCACTCTCCAATGTTAGTTTATCATTTTTCTAGTGATATTGGATATCCAGGTAATCATGTGGACCCTTTCATTTGCTCAATTTTGCCCATTTTGATGCCTAATTAATTTTATTTAAAACCAAAAAAAATTGGCCACCCCTTCAGTAATTTTTCTCTTTTTGACTCATCAAATTTGTACATCAATAAATCAAAACTCATAACGTGCTAATTTGGTCACTTTTTGGATGCGTAGATATGTGTTCGCCAATCATATTGGCATACTTAATTAATGACATATACATGTTTTGTATATTGTTCTCATATGTATGTGTTGCATTTTACCCATTTCACCTCATTGTCATTTGTCTAAATGTATTGTTTTATCTTATGTCATGTTTTATTGTCAATCATGTTGCATACAAATATTATTTATCTTTTGCAGATTGTTAGTAAGCGTGTGTTAGTTATCCCAACTATCACGATGTCTTGTTCAATCATATTCTTATATTGCTTGAAAATAGAAGTCTTTTTTGTTATTCAACCATTCCTAGTTGATCCAATCAACCTTTATCAAACGTCATTGTGTTCTAAGGAGATTTTAGGCTTCCCCTGACTAACTTGAGTTCTTTCTTGGACCAATCACATATCACACTTTAATTTAATCTTGAGTTTAAGAAAGACGATGCCATGAGTAGTCTTGCCATAAAGCAA
Organism: Wollemia nobilis; assembly: GCA_028583015.1. NCBI lineage: Eukaryota > Viridiplantae > Streptophyta > Pinopsida > Araucariales > Araucariaceae > Wollemia > Wollemia nobilis. The sequence continues at coordinate 91,270 of JAQPPZ010006246.1, read as the reverse complement.
AAGTTTTTCTCTCTCATCCTATCATTCACATAATCTAAACTTAATGATCCAATTGCAAGTTTCAAAAAAAAAAAAAAAAATAGAGATTCAAAGAATAAGGATGGTGCCCAAATGTGCTTCTCCTTAGTCCTCTCAGGTATTGCAATGCCTCCACTGGGGATATAGATGTCTTGTTGGAAATGGAGCTACATCGAAGGATTATGGGGTTAACCTCCATCGAGGCTATAGACGCCTGGTTGGCAGTGGAGTATGCCTTTCGAGTGGCAACATGTCTATCACATTAGCGACCTTTTATAAAAACCTTTGAATGCTCGTGGATGAGCTAGCTTATATTGTCTTGAGTTCACAATTGGTTAGTCCAACCTTACTCATGATAGGAAATGAACCTCCTTGCACACACTTCGGTCCATGATAGGCTTGATCTTATTCAGGATAATCTAGATTTCTATGGGATATTGACTAACCATTAGATGAGTTTGATTGTTGAAACTAGGGTGTTTGACTTTCTTGATATTCTTCTAGCATCCAAAAACCCTAGGATATATGGGTAAACCGCATCTTGGCTAGCCTCCATTCACTATAAATATGTCCTAAGTATTCATTCATGTCATTAATCATTAGTCATTGTCCATTGTTTATTCGGTTAGCAAATTATCCATTACATTGTCTTAATGTCTATGTCCTTACGTCATTTTTTCAATGTTCATTCGTCTTGTTCCTTTTGTTCATTATTCCTTGGTATTAGGTTCATGGTTAATTCATTGTCCCTACTAGTCTACCAATTGTCCTTATTATATTGTGTTCATTGTATTCATTATAGTGTGTTCCTTGTTTGCTATCGTGTCTTATGTATATGTGCGTTGTGTTAATGTGTTTCTTGTGACTGTTAAATTATCATTGATTCATTAAGCCATTTTATATTGTGAACCTCATATACAAGCACCCATAAAGTGATTAAAATAACACATGTGAGTCTAAACCATGTAAATCAATATAGGAACCATCATCCATCACATAAGCATATTGCATCCATATCATCTAACATATCATGCCTATCTAATCACATACATCCATCAATCATAAAACAATCACAAAAGCCTAAACATATACAACACATCATCCATCCATAACATTGTATCATGCCAACCATTGAATAATCATCATGTACATATATCATGAAATAATATAGACAATCCATAAAACCATCAAATGTCCATCTACATACATCTCATCATCAATACATGTCAATACAAAATTAGTAATCCATCATCATCAAGGCCCATAAGACTACCTCAAAACTGCCCCTAGGGCTACATCATCATACATCCATGTCTATATAGGCCACAATAAATACATCCTCCTCATCTCATAAAAAATGCTCTACAAATCATGGTCAATCCACCACACCAAAAATAGAATCACTACCATTGATCCCTTGGAGTCTCTCCACTCCCCTCCTATCTACCCTATCTGTCATTTTATCCCCCCTCCTTGTCTGTCATCCTTGCTACTGTGATGCCTCCCTCTAACCTGAGAAGTGGTTGGTTGTGCTACCTATGATGTTGTTGCATTCATAAAATAGGACACTAATGGTGTGCTCCTAAAACTCTACCAAGATCAAGAACCTATGAGTAATGGAACAACCACACCCTCGCTCATCATCCTATTATCATACAATCGAGATCTCTCTCTCTCCCATGATTAGCCAAACCTATACTCATCCTTGGCTTGATGTAACTTTGTGATCTTGACTCGCAAAGCTACCATCTCACCTCCATATCCTTTGCTCATTACTGCTAATGGTTGTATTCTCACTTAATGTAGCTACTGTGATAACTGCTCTACCTGATGTCGTAACCCATCCTACTCCACCGCCAAACTATCCTACTCTACCATCACTACATCGAGTCATCCCTATAGCTCTATTCTCTCTAAAGCCCATGTCACCTCTTGCTCTGCCAACTATGCCTCCAACCACAATTCCCACTCCCTCAAAATATTAGCCTCCTTGATCGCTACGACCAACCCACTGAGATCCATTGTATCATCAAAATCGGGTGCCCCACTCTCAAAATTTTCTATAGGTGTCTCCACACCTTACTTACCTTGATGGACCCACTCCCTCATCTACTCGATGGTGTACTTGCTGCCTGAGTGGCACCTCCTCATCTCTTCCCTCACCACCATCCTTACCAAGATCTCCCTATCCACCTCAAATACCATATCCTCCACAACCCTCTCTCCATGCCACTATTGTGTGGACCACAACCTATCATACTCTAGCATAGTGTTGACCTCACCTGTATCTAGCACTAGCACCACCTCATCTCATGCTCCTCCATTGACACTACCTAAGGTGCTAGCCTATTCTCATCCCTTCTCTTTCGATATATCATGGGTGGATCTAACACCCCCTATCTCATCCTAATTTGTCGCAACACTCAGGTAAACTAAAAGTACTCCACCTGAGTGGCCTTACAACTAATCAACCATCTCACTTGTCACAATCGATATAGATGCACAACCTCCTCTTCCCACACTATGCCACCTTTCCATGGTTGCCAAATAATATCCTATTGCCTCAAGATTACCCATATATGATGATAAAACTCAGCATGTCCCTCATGGGTCCTCCTCTCATGTGACTCCATGTCAGTCCACCACCTCAAGGTGTATGGGAAATCCTCCCCCATTAATCCATGTGCATCATACGATAAGCCCCATGGCCTCTCAATCACCACATGCTCTTACATCCATAATTGAACCAGTAAACTACAACTTATCCCCCATGATCACCCATATTCAATGAATTCAACTCCTTGTATGTTTGTGCAAGCAACATCGATGCCCATGCATATGTCGTCAACATGTCTACCAAGTCTAACACAATCCCTAATAGGTTCCACAAAAATTATGGACCCAAGGAGTCTAGCAACACAAAACTCGATATAAGCACCATCACTAGTGTCTACCTCACTGACAATAATCCATCCAAATAATAGGGCTTGTACAATACCCCACAACTCTTCATGCCCACCTGATCCCAATCAACTCCAAAAATCTGCCCCATCACTATCCCCTGTTGTGATGCCTACGTTGCTATAATTGTGGCTCCCTCCATTGGTAGCCGATATATCCTAAACACATCCTCTAGTGTCAATGTCATTTCCCCTATGGGAAAATGGAAGGTACCTTTGTTTAGTTTCCAACACTCATCCAAGGTCGATATGTATGATCGGTCTACATGTATCATCTCCATCTGAGCCACTCCCCAAAACCCAATCCTCACCAACCATGTCTAGTCATCCTCGATCAAATCCCTCTTCAACTTGTATGGTCATCCTCGCATACCCTTTTTATTCCACCATGATTGTTGACTGGTCATATGATCGATGACCATCTTTACAATCATTGACCATCCAAACAATTTCTCGTCGATTGTACGATATTTGGTTGGTCGTATGATTTTGGTTCCTATCATTGTTTTTCCAGTTTCTCCAGCCAATTCCACTTCATTGTTGCATAGTGATCTTCGGTCAAGCACTTTAATGTTGTGTTCTACTTATTCACCCATCAACTCACTACTTAAGGGGAAGATATTACCCATCAATGTCATCTTAAACATGTCCAATATCCAAACACTCAATCCTAGAATTGTGTTTGTCCAAGAACTTTGCCTCAGACTATCACTAGCCCTCCTCTATTGGGTCAAAGGCATAATTTATCTTCCTTTTCTTCTTCTCTTAACTCAAACTCTAATCCAATCCAAATTTAGTACGCTCCATGCCAATGTTGTATGGTTACTCATACACTCGCTTCATCGAGGTGGCAACTTAAGCCCACTTATCTAATCGATCAAAGTGACATGAGGCTGCATACCTATGGTTGGTTAGCTTACTCAATCAAGTGAACCCAAAATTTTTTCAAAGGCAAGATTCAAGGATATTCACCCCTTCCATAATTGAGGAATCTCACATTGTTCATGATTTGAAACAACCTTATGTATCCTCCCTCAAATGTCATTATGGCACACTTAAAGCCATGATCAACCATTGTCATCCATTGTTAATCCATTCTTGTCATAGTCAACCACCCATATGGTGTCATGTGTTTTTGTACTACATCATGTATACACAAACCACAATACAAAAAGGGATAAATATAGACACCTAAAAATATCACATTATCCCTTGTGTAGTGTTAATGTTTAATTGTTTTACAAAATGCTCCAAAAATCCAATTATTTTGTATTATTACCTTAATTTACCCACCTTAGCACCTTTACCCCATTAAGCCCCATCCTACACCTAGCCCATGGTCACCATGTGACCATCCCACTCACTTAGCCTATGTGCACATCATCCTAGTCTACCCTATCACCCTAGTCTACCCCATCACCCTAGTCTACCTTATCCCCTACTCTCCATATCCCCATGCTCATTCAATACACATGGATGGGGTGAAGACTTTCTCCACCCATATGCATTAATGGGGTGAAGACTTTCTCCACCCATATGCATTAATGGGGCATGGTGCACCCATGCTCATTTAATGCATATGGGTGGGGTGAAGACTTCATCCATAAACATTAATGAGGCATGGTGCCCCTTTGACCATGCCACCTCACCTCTACATCACCACCCCCTCACCCTTAGCAAAAATCTATAAATAGCCCCCCTTTTCCTTTCATTTACATGAATGAGATAGATGCTTAGAGAAACTCTAGCAAAATTACTCTAGACCCCACTTGTGTGTATTGTGAGAAGCCATTTTGCTTAGAGTGCTAATCCCATGGATAACATTTTGTGCCTCTCTTTGTATGCATTTATTTTGTGAACAAGTTGTAGGTCCAGATTCCAGCAATTACTAGATTCGGAGTAGAGCTACTTGACAACCTACTGAAGACGTCCATCGAAGGAATTTCCATCAAAGTCAACACAACAAAAACCGTTTAAATAGGGATAATTTAGTCATAACTGTTTCGATAGGGACAGTTCCTATCAGAGCTAGGTCCCAGTTAACCACATCACAAAAGATCATTTATAGAGGTGAGTAAAGAAGGTATACTGTGTTTTAGCTTGTTTTGAGCTCTGTTTATTGCATTAATTTAATTTATTTGGTTTGCCCCATTTATAAGTTTGGGTCTAACTTAGGTGGACCCAATAGGTGCTACTAACTAGTGATTTGGTTGTGTAGGCTTGGAGACTCTACTCAACCAACGGTGGTACACAAGCCCACCCCTCTTGAGGTGGTCAAAGAAAGTAAGAGTGCTAGAGACTATATTGCCTAGGGATTCCACATTGGAAGACCATTTTGTAGCCCAAGGGACATTTGTAATATTTATGTTGTAACAATGATTAAATTGCCCCTTTCGTGCTTTTCGTGATGTAAAAGGTTTAAAATGATTACGACATGGTGGTTATAAGGGCGGACTATACGAGTATTGTGTGACAGTTTTCGAGCAAACAACGTAAAATACTCTGGTGGCCATAAAAAATGAACATCGTACCTAGATCATCGTGGCAGCTACCGATTCCACCATATAAAAAAAAACAATGATTAAATATCAATGGAGGAATGGGTAGAAAGGGTTATAGTGGTAGCACCATGATTTAACACTAGATCGAAAAGATAGTTGCCAACACTAGATCAGAAAGATAGTTGCCATTGCCCTATAATATGGTAGCACCATGTTATAGGGCAATACGACTTGACGCTATAGCCAATCGAAAGGTACTTGCCAATTCCCTTATGTTAAATTTTTTTTTTTCCAAACAAGTCACATTTATTTGACTACCATCAATTCTTGAAAAAAAAAAAAAACAAACACAAACAAATCGCTTATCACATTTATTTGACTACCATAACAAACACAAACAAAGCGCTTATCACATTTATTTGACTACCAATACTTTTATCTTATCTTATATTTCCTTCCACATATTTCTTTTTCTTAGATTTTCCAAAAAGTTGGGGGAATCAAGGGTTCGCTGTGTTAGGTATCTGCAAAGTTGCAAACTCCGGATCACCCAGCTGAGGTGAGGCAGCAACTCGCTGAAATTAATATTTTTTAAATTTCTTGTGTAACTTGGTATATGTAGCTGCAAATTATCTATAGCATAAAGAAACCCTTAGCCTATCCTTGATGTTTGTTTCTTGATTAAGAAGCAGAGGGGAGAGCTTATAGCTCATGATATGGGGTTTATAGAAATTGGGATAAACTGGAGTCCAATTTGAGCCAAAAACGTAGCTATACCTGCCCTATAGGAAATGTTGAGAAAACAGTGATGGAAGTGGGTGCTTCTTTCTACGACTGGCATGCATGAGGCAGTGTATTTTCGTATTTATTGACACAAATAATTCTCACTTCTTTCTAAGCCTAATGTCAATCACCTGTGGGTCATGATATCACAAGCATGGATGGGGATCATCAATAGATAGCAATTCTGACTGATAGATGGTTCTTGCTTACTAAGCAGCGAAATTTGCTTCTAGCAGATTGTTACCCGATTGGTGCTTGTTAGTGAATAGCTAGTAGCCCAGAAGACTGCATGTTAGAACATTTATATATATGGGAGGGCAGATTCTTTTTGTCATGGCTTGTGCAACTAGATTACATAATAAATGATTAAGACCATGAAGAATCTATGACAAGTACACATACTAATGAAAATGTACGAAAGGGGAGCAATAACAGAGAATTTTTGTAAGTCTACAAGGCCAAAACAATAGTTATTAAACACAATATCTTACTTGTTCTTTTAAAAGAAAACACAATTAAGTGAAAAATTAAAGTTGAACCACTCTCTTTCTAAATAACTGATCTTGAAAAATTAAAGTTAAATTATCACGCACTTTCTAAATAACTGATCTTTGCGATAAATCCTGTTTAACTTTTTTGTTCTTGTTTCTTCAAACAATTCAGACATGGAATCCACTACTAACGTATGAGCATAACTGTCCCAAATATTATTATAAGCTTTGCATTTTAAGATAAAGTGTTTCTTTGTTTCCACTGACTGAAGCATAATAGGTGCATATTCTCTCTTCCATCTACCTCTCTCACATCTGAGTCAATGTGAGTTAGTCCTTAGTTGAGCTGTACTTGTCTTTGCTCCTCATCTGATATTTGCATTTATATATGCTTTTCAATAATGCTCATATGTAGGGTTGAACTCAACAAGGTAGTGCACCTTCTTTCTTTGTAGCTTTTTTGTTCACATTGTTGCCCAAGAGTGTTCCTTACATAAACTTTTGTATCCTTCTTCTTGTTTGGGCATTCTATTAAATCAATACCTCACTTATTCATCCATTTGATATTTTGTTTCATCCAAGTGTTTTTTTTTTTTTCAGCTTATCTCCTACTATAACCTTAGGTGACTTGTTTAGATCTATTTGTACGACACTTGTCAGATATCCTGGAAGACTAATTATTTTAACTGCCACTATAGGAAAAGTAATTGTTTCTACTAGGAGTATTTCATATGGAACTGAAGCCTTTACTTTGAATTTTCTTGTAATCAGATGCTTTTGGATCCTCTCTATTTGCATTCATCTCAAGCTTGATGTACTGCTGGCCCATACTTTACATACATAAAGTACTGTTAACACTACCAACAATCTTAATAAGATCCAAATGGTCTTCCAATCCGACAGTCCTCCCTCCCTATATCTGTTCTCAATGCAGAGAGTGCTCTCCAACCTTCCATTATTCTTTAAAATCTGTATTTTGTTCAACTAAGTCTGTCATTGAAGTCTACACGAAAATCCTTGTATTCTGTTACTTCTTCTAGGAGATCTCCTTCAAATTGGAAGCATAACTGTTTTCTTTTCTTTTGGTTGTTGAAAACCACTCTTGGTTTTACTTGTATTTACTTGCATGCCAACATTCTTATAGAAGCGTTCTAAGGCTTTTAAATGCTCTCTTAGCCCTTGTGTTGTTCTTGAAATCAAAACAAGATCATCTGCATACAAAAGAAGCTTCACCATATAACTGCCCAGCTGGGCACCACCTTCTCCACTCACATTTAGCTATTCTTCAAACTTATTAATAGACAAGCCAAATAAAATCGGAGATAACAGACATCCTTGTTTAACTCTTATGTCACTCCCAAAGTATTATCAGAGACCTTCTTGTGTTCTGATTTTGGCTTGAACCTCTTCATGTAGTCCATGAACTGCTGCCCTATAAAGATATTAGAAATAATAATCCCTAACATAAGATTCAAACATTGTTTCTAACAATTAACCTGGAAAAATAGTGTTTTTTTTAACTTTTTATTTTTAAAACTTTCATCTCATGATTGATTAATGGACTGAATATAGGTAAACCATGACTACTGAAAAAAGTTTCAAGGAGAATTGTAGAGGATGGGCTGCACGAGATCCATCAGGTGTTATGTCACCTTACAGTTTTAGTAGAAGGTAAGTTTGGTGAGTAAAATGGTTATTTCTTCTTTGAAGATAGAAATTGCATTTCAGGTTGGATTAAGAGAGCTGATATGGTAGCAAGTAGAAAAAGATCGAATTGAATCAAATTAATATTTAAGGATCAAATTAATATTTAAGGAAATGTTACTTTTAATGTTGTAATCTCTCTTAGGTGGAAATTGATACAAACATCAGTACCATGGTTAGAAGTAGACTGAATCCAATTATACCTCAAGTGATTTGGCCTGCAAGTCACTTCATTCAGTGAAAAATCCCTAGAGAAATCGTTACTGGTTTTCACTTACCACTATTTGTTGTACTTGTAAAAAGTGACTTTCTACTAGTAAAGAAGTTTGGTTTCTTTGTGACAGTTCTTCATAGTATTCTTCATGGACCTTTGCATTTGGAAGAAATCAAAACATGATCCTCTAGACAGCTGTAACAACTATTATTTATTATTGTTAGATAAACAATTATGCTTTTTCAGATATTAAATACCTTGTGAACTCTAGTATAGCCTGAGTGGGCCTAACAGTGAAGGTTTGGGTACTCTACATGGGAGGTCCATGGTTCGAATCCAACAGGGGGGTAGGTTATGAATGCCCTGTAGGCAGATAGCACAACATGAGTTCCTCCCCCAGGCTTATTTTTCCCAGGTAGTACAAGGTGGTCTGATATGCGCAATGCTCATGGATCTTAAAAATTTACTTTTACTTTTATTAGATTTGTAATATTACATTGAAATCACATATCTATTATCAGACATGTCTATTTGCTGATATTCTTAGTGGATACAGGTTTGTTTTCTTATGGACATGTAGGTGCTCAAATTATGATTCTACATCTCGAGGTAGTTCCCAAAAGAATGTAGTATATTTAAGTTCATGGTTTTATACCATGGGTGCATATGTTTATGGGTGTAATGGTATGTTCCATGAAGTTCCGAGACAGGGACGACAAGATAACATTTTGAGATAGTAGGATGCTTATCTAGACATTGGGACATGTCTCTGAGGCAATCCCCACATCTGAGGATTAGTACCCATGGAACATAGGTGTAATGTATCCCTTGCTATTAGGGACATATAACGTGTTGCTTGGATAATTTTGGTATTTGAGTGCTTAGGAAAGTTGTTGTAGGCATTGAATGACTAGACTTTAGGCCACAGCCCAGGTATCAACCAATGCTAACAAAACTAATACAGCCTTTCAACTGATTTGTGAAGGCATCAAAAGTGCTAAAGTCTAGTGATGCCTTAACTCTAACACACATGCTCTAACTCTTTTATTCACATACTTAAAGAAACGTACCTTTATACACTGAAGAACATGAGAGTTACATGAGTATAGCAGCACAGTTTCTGAGAGTGCTTGGATAATTTTGGTTTTTTCTTTTTATGCTTATATTCTATTTCAACCACTGTTCTTCCACTAGAGAAAGCTTTTCAGGAAAATCCTTACAAAAGAAAACCATAAAAGATTTTGAGTGCTTAGGAAAGTTGTTGAGGCATTGATTGACTGGACTTTAGGCAACCCACAACCCAGGTATCAACCAATGCTTACAAAACTAATACAGCCTTTCAGCTGATTTGTGAAGGCTTCAAAAGTGCCCCACACACATGCTCTTACTCTTTTATTTAAAGGAATGTACTTTTATACACTGAAGAACATGAGAGTTACATGAGTATAGCAACACATTTTCTTTGGGAACTTGACCTTTGAAACCTAGAAAGGTTAGGGTCTGAACTTTTGCCCCAAGGGGAAAATACTACATATTTCTGGAAAAAAGCCATTTTTCTTCAATATATATGGAAAATACCTCTTAAAAAATTCAGCTCTTCTAAGCTCGATGGAGAATTATCCTCCGGAAAGGTCACCTTGGATCTTGTCTTTCAAAGGAGATCAATTGCTGATGGTCTTGTTGTGTTCCATAAAGGAGGACCTTGCTATGTTTAATGACTTTAAAGTTATGAGGGATTTGGGGTTTAACATTTAAGGTTCCCCTAAGTATCGATTTCCTCCTATAGTGCAAGGGGGTGTACTAAATATGAAAGGAAGAAGGAGAACAATGAGTACACTCCCCTTCCTTGAGGGGATCTGCTAGAGAAAGTGTTTGATCTGGACATAAATTTGATTATTGTCTAATGACAAGCGGTGAATTGTGGGGTGGGGGGGTAGTCTTAACTCCCATTTTTGCAGCAACTCTAATTATCACTAGCAACTCTCTCACTGAAAGTCACTAAACATAGAAGATCACAGAATCAATATTTGCCACATCAAATCTTTTCCTTTGATTTAGTGTATTTTTGTGCTTAGCTTGTTGTAATAGTGCCTGGAGTTGTGGGTGGTTTTGGAGCTTCCAAACGGTTTTGGAGTGGATAGTAATGGTAGAAACAACCCTAGGGGCATATTAAACTATATTTCATTTTGGGCAGATTGCAGAAAAGACCTCCTTATGGACAAAGAGCAGAGATAGCTGCTGTAGACTGCAAGCTCTTCTTGCAATTAACTACCTACAACAAAATTATAATACCTTCCAAAAAAGTGGTTCATGGCCTTCGTCGTGTATGCATCCACAAACTTCACCCTGAAATCATGTGCTTCTAACATGAAATTATTCAAATTGTCTTTTTAATGGTTGAGTGATATGGAAAAATTGTTGAAGCTAAACGAAAAATTAGTCATGACTTTCTCATCCTTACAGTCCACGAATAATTTATTCGAGTAAAGAATTAAAAAGGCCTTCACATGACATATATATTATATGATAGCTATTAGTGACAATAACAAACCATATGAACAAATAGCGACAATGCCTTTCTTCTTTAGGATCAATTCATTATTAGTATTGACTAGTATATGAATTAGCGTTAGTTTTTTTATCACATAATACTTTACTTATACATTGTGATATATAGTAGACTGTTCAACATCTTCCCATTCTTTCATAAGACATTTTTGAAATGCAGCTAATATATCTTTCTGTTTGTCTCTTTCTATGCATATCTCCCAATTTTCTTGCAAAATAAGGCAATAAACCTAGTGAAATGCAAAGAAACATATTCTTATTTTTCTTTTATCTGTATTGCTTGGATAATGCAGATCCCCTGGTGTTGATGATGTCTCATTGAAGATAACCCATTGTGGAATGTGTTTTGCTGATGTCGTATGGACTCGAAATAAGCATGGTGATTCAAGATATCCAGTGGTTCCCGGGTGAGGTACCTTTTCTGGCACACTTTTGAATATTATTATTGTTTAGAATTGATCAAACTTGCTTTGAAACACAAATGCATGTTTGTAAGGAACTAAATATGTACTTGAATGATTGGGAAAAAAAATTGATCATATCTTCAATGGTTGTGTTCTAGGCATGAAATTGTTGGAATTGTCAAAGAAGTTGGTTCTAATGTGACTCACTTCAAGGTTGGTGATCACGTTGGAGTGGGTACATATGTCAATTCGTGCCAAGAATGTGAATATTGCAATGAGAAAATGGAAGTTAATTGTGTGAAGGGGTCTGTTTTCACCTTTAATGGTATTGATATTGATGGCACAATAACTAAAGGAGGATATTCCAGCCATATCGTGGTTCATCAAAGGTGAGAACATATTATTTAGTGATGTGAACATAATGTTTTGCCTTTTTGGGTACTTTCTCAACCTCTAAATCTTGCTTAAGCAAATAATTGTGATCATTCTCTCTTTCTTGTAATAACAAGTATCAAATTCAAATAGACACACGAAAAAAATAATGAATCTATAAGAAACAACATTTATCATCATTTCCTTATTTTGTTGTTGTTTTGTGTGCATGCGCGTGTGTGTGTGTGTGTGAGAGAGAGAGAGATTGTTTGAAGTTTAGAAACATCTTTAATAAGTAGTGGCCTAGGCCTTCTAGGATTTGATCCTTGCAATATGCCTCATCGCTCCTTAACACCATCCAACTTGCCCAAATGCAATACAGTTTGATGCTAAGTGAGGGTGTCCAATTGTACCAATCCTTTCTGTACCAAATAAACAATGGCACAAGTGGTGAGAGAATAAGGATCCTATTTGGAGTCCCTAAACATATTTTAATTTCATCATAATAAGCCACCACTCCAATCTAAGGTGTCGCAGTGTTATATAAGAATGTTTATTTCATTAATTTCCTTAGAAATGCTTAAATGGAATAACATTTTCATGTTTGCAATTTTTACTTGAAAGGAAAAAATGACAAATAAAGAATGGGGATCCCATTTGGAGTTCCTAAACACATGAGGATCTCGTTATAATAAACCACCCTTCTAATGTAAGGTGTTGACATGATTTATAAGAATAATTATATCACTAATTTCCGTAAAATGATTTGATGTAATAATAATTTTATGTTTGTGAATTCCACTTGAAAGGAAAAAAGTGATAAATAGATTGTCTAATTTATCAATAATAGTCATAATTGAGAAAATCGGAATCGGCAAAAAAATCGGGGAAAGAATCGGCAAAAAAAAACCCGAAGAAAATAAGTTTTTTTCATGCATATTACAATGAATTAACATTATGCAAATCAAATATTGCAATAAAAGCAATAATTCATGTCAAGACATCATACAAGGCTCAAGCTTTAAGTACACATGAAAGTGACAAACACATCTTGTATTGCTTATAATATGAAAAGGTACAAAGTTACAAGTAACAAGGAGGAAAAAAGGGTTTCATTTTTTATATGCCTGCACATGGAAACAAGTAACAACAAAGTTACAATCACTTGAAAAAAAGAAAAAAACTAAACCCTAAACCAAAAGGCTAGGGTTTAGGGTTTAAAATTGAAACATTGACAGCTGAAAAATGGGCTTACATACATAGTTATCAGGCAGCAATATTTACTTAAAAAGAGGAGGAAAAAAAAACTAAAACCCAAAACCCTAGGGCCTAGACTAGGGTTTAGGGTTTAAACTTCAAGTTCAAAGTTTCAAATTCAAACATTAACAGCTGAAAAATGGGTTTGCATACATAGTTACTAGGCAGCAATATTTACTTAAAAAGAGGAGGGAAAAAAAACCCAAAACCCTAGGGTTTAGGGTTTAAACTTCAAAGTTCAAAGTTTCAAACATTAACAGCTGAAAAATGGGCTTGCATACATAGTTATCAAGCAACAATATTTACTTAAAAAGAGGAGGAAAAAAAACCCTAAACCCGAAACCCTAGACTAGGGTTTCGGGTTTAGGGTTTAAACTTTGAAGTTCAAACATTAGCAGCTGAAAAATGGGCTTGCATAAAGAAACCTTAAATCGGCCGCAGCCTTAAAAAAAAAATAAATTGGCAGATTTTTTGACGATTTTTTCAAAAAATTGGCAAAGAATCGTTGACTTGCCGATTTTTTCCAATTGCATCAGCATGGCAGAAAATTGGCAAAAAATCGCGATTCTGCCGATTTTTTGCCGATTTTCTCAACTATGATAATAATGAAATTTGGTAGTTATTTTGAGAAGAACTAGTAATTTTTCGTATTATTCATTGTGCTGTAGGAAATTAGCTATCATATATTGATTCAACATGATAGTAAATACATGCGATCTTTGTTACGATCATTGATTGTTATAAACGAAGCTTGATACAAACGAGGAGATCGTTGCAAATGATGCTTCGTCTAGAATGCCAAACTAATGTAATAAATTATTCCTAACATCCCCCCCTTATTACATTATTTGGTATACAAAGAGAATTGCGAAACAATTCAAACTTGACATGTGCAAGTGCCTTTGTAAAAATATCCGCAACTTGTTTGTCGGTGGAAATGCACTAGAGCTAAATCTCACAATTCTGGGTGTGGTCTCGAATGAAGTGGCATTGAGCTTCAATGTTCTTCGTTCTTTCATGAAACATTGGATTCTTAACCAATTTTAGAACACCTTGATTGTTGCATTTCAATAGTTTCGTATGATTTTTCTGTACTCTCAGAATGCGATGTAACTAGATCGCCTCACATGCAACTCCTCGTGCAGTGCGATATTTTGCCTCTATGGATGACAATTGTAGCACAACAGTGAGGTTCCCAAAAATAGGATAGACTGATATGGTTTAGGGGCCAACATGTCTGTAGTTAGCATTCTAGAACAAAATAATCATCATTTGCTCAGACAACAATGTCGAAGACGATGGGTTGGATCTCAAGCTTCAGTCAATATGACAACATCATTCGGATGGCATCCTCTAGACGACATCAGTAGGTCAGCATCAATATGACAACATGATGACATTCACATGATGGCAATAGGCTCCAGACGACACTCTCCAACAAGATGGTCGTTTCGATACGACGATTCCTCAACAATTGTCATCGGCAATTGTTTGTTTGCGCTGCGCTCTTGATTGTGACCTTTAATTGGAAATAACTGACTGAGTATTCCAACCTGCAACCAAAATACCTTGCCAATGCACAAGTCTAATATTCTAGCAAATTGATATCAACGCATAGGCATCCAACACATGAATGGAAAATGGGTTTGTATTGATAATCTGCGAGAATGGCATTTACAACATACAACATTGATACTTAGACTAACATATGCTCCTTCAATGGTAATGGTTGCTTAACCTTAGATATCTCTATGGATTGTACTCATAAACTCCCTCTCTCTATATCATTATATGCTTATGCGTATCCATATATGCAACAACGAAGGAGAAGGGTCTTCTTGTTTAGTGAAGTCCTGGACGTTGTTGGCAATGGTTTCCAGGACAAGTGGCACATAACTACTTCCCCCTTTCCTACGTACCTAAGACATATATGCCAACTTTACAATATATGTAATATCTTGTCACTTAACTATGACGACTTATCAGCTGCAAGCTTATTGCAGTGGTAAGGGCTTTGGCCTCTTTTTGAGAGGTCCAAGGTTCAAACTCCTCTTAGTATGCCCTTCATAAAAACTTATGTAAACTCATTGAAAAAAAAAAAAACTATGATTTCTCATTACATATCATTTGCATTTCATTTTAATTACATTTCATTGGCATTAACCAATCATTTCATTACATTTCACTTAGACCAAAACTTAGTGCATTTTGCACTTAGACATTTCTACAGACAATATTACTTCTGTGTTTGCTTATGTCCATAACTGGTGTCTACAATAATGCTACTACCTGTTGTTTCTTGCTGTGCCATAAGACAGGTCCAGATCCTAGATGAAACACATATCCAAAAGTTGATTTTTTGTCATCCAGAGATCCGGCATAATCAGAGTCTGTGTATCCTTGTAAGAAGAATTTATCATTCTTCTTATATTCTAGGCCATATTCTGTTGTACCATGGACATAATGCAGTATCCTCTTTGCTGCTTTCCAATGACTTACTTTAGGATCCTACATGAATCTTGAAAGATAACTTACAGCAAAATTGATGTCAGGCCTGGTGTTTGTTAGGTATATGAGACTCCCAATCAGCTGACAATAAAGAGTGCCAGATACTTGAGGAGACTTGTCATATCGAGATAGTTGTAACCCTTGCTCCATTGGTGTTGCCTTAGGTTTACAGTCTATCATCCGATATTTTTCCAGTAGTGTCTTGGCATATTTTGTCTGTGAGATCACAATGTGATTTTTCCTCTGCCAAACCTCCAAGCCAAGACAATAGTGTAGAAGTCCTAGATCTGTCATATCAAAAGACTTTTTCAAGTTGTTCTTCACAACATCCACCAATTCATCTGTACTGCCTGTAATGATCAGATCGTCAACATATAACACAAGTATCACTATCTCAAATCCAACTTTCTTGAGATAGAGATTTGCATCTGAAGGACTTCTGGTGAATCCATGCTGCAATAGGTGCTCATCAATTTTGATGTACCAGGCTCTAGGAGCTTGCTTCAACCCATACAAGGACTTGATAAGTCTGCATACCTTCTGTTCTTGCCCATTGACAACAAAGCCTTCGGGTTGAGTCATATACACCTCTTCTTGGAGATCACCATTAAGGAAGGCACTTTTGACATCCATTTGATGCAACTTCCAACCGAACTGCATTGCCATGGCATAGAGAACACGGATGGTTGTCATCTTTGTTGTGGGTGCAAAAGTTTCTTCATAGTCAATTCCTTCCTTTTGTGCATAGCCCTTTGCAACGAGTCGTGCCTTGTATTTGTCAATTGATCCATCTGCCTTGTATTTGATCTTGAAGACCCACTTGCAGCCTATGGGCTTCTTTCCTTTAGGCAGATCAACGAGCTCCCATGTTTTGTTTTTCATCAAAGTGTTATCCTCTGTTTCCATAGCTGCCTTCCACTTGGGTGAGCTAAGTGCATCCTTCATTGATGTTGGTTCTGAATTCTCCATTACTGAAGACATCAATCCCAGATTTACTTCCTAATGTGACATACTACGAGTATGTGGTCGAGTGGAAGTGAGATTAGGAGGTGCATCAAGTTTGGAATATCTGATGGTACTCGTGACCCATTTTGGAGTTTTGCGTTGTTGTGAAGGAGCAACTGCTTCAGGTTCATCAACAATAGTTGGAATGTCTTCTTGGACTTCCTCATCAAACTCTATGCTCACAACGGGAGATGTAGCATCTTGAGATTCCTTAGAGGCATTAGTATTTGATTTAGGTTCAACTACTTCATCAAATACCACATCTTGACTTATATGCAATTTCTTGGTGATTGGGTCTATCAATCGATACCCTTTTGATTCATCATTGTACCCAAGAAATATGCATGGTAGGGATTTCACGTCTAGCTTGGTTCTCTTTTTCTTTGGCACATGCATGTATGCCTTGCTACCGAAGACTTTGAGATGTGAGATTGAAGGCTTCCTCCCAGACCAGGCTTCTTCCGATGTAACTCCTTGTAGTGCCTTTGTGGGCACTTTGTTTAGAAGATACACTGCAGTGGTGATATATTCAACCCAATACTGTTGCTTCAGATTGGCTCCTGTGAGCGTGCAACAAACCATTTCCATGATGGAATAGTTTCGTATTTTAGCAACCCCATAACGTTGTGGAGCATAGGCTATAGTGAGTTGTTGCTTGATTACATTATTTGTGAGAAACCTTGAGAATTCATTGGATGTATATTCCCCCCCTCGACCTAAGCAGAGAAATTTAATTTTACACCCAGTTTCATTTTCCACCTGCTGCTTAAAATGCTGAAAATGTTGGAACACACTAGCCTTCAATTGCAAGGACACCCACATCTTCCTAGAGTAGTCATCAACAAACAACTGGAAGTATCTCTTGCAAGCAAAACTGGCTATCATGGGTCTGCATAGATCAGTGTATCACACCCATCGGTCCTTTGGCTCTGAGTTCTTAATTCAAATGTTACTCGGTGTTTTTTCTTGCTAAACAACTTGAGAAAACTGCAATGTGGGTGAAAGGTTGGGCAAACCGATCACCATTTGATGCTTACTGAGTTGAAGTATCTTGAACTGAGATGCCCATATCTCCTATGCCAAAGGGAGGTTGCATTTGTCGTGGCTGTTGATAGTGCTACATTAGGAGAAGATAGGACATCTAGGGCAAACAAGCCATTTTTGTAGGAACCAATTGCTACATTCTCACCATTTTTGGTGATGAAACACTTCTTGTGGCCATTATCAACTCTGAATTCAATCACCATGTTTTGATCCAGTATTTGGGCACAAACAAGTTGTTTGCCAGGCCTGGTACATATAGTACCTTTTTGATTGTGCATTTCCCATCTGGAAGATTAAGTGAAACATCGCCTACTGTTTTGACCTGGTAGGTTTTATCATCAGCAATTGTCACCGGTTTCCCTTCTTTGTCTTCCAAGGAATCAAAACCCTTTTTGTCCCCTAACATGTGCTTGCTAGCACCAAAATCAATGTACCAAACATCATCCTTGGGTTTGGTTATGGCCTTTGTCATTAACACCTTGTGTGCCTATTTAGAATTAGAATCTGATTCTTCAATTGCAACATGTCCTTTTTGTTGCTTGAGTTTGGGATGTGGCTTGTATTGTTTCTTCTTTTTTTGAGGTTGACAGACTTTATCTCCTTGAGTCGCTGAATTATACCAACAATGTGTGGTATCGTGTCCTCTTTCACAGATATGGCAGTACCTCTTTTGTTTCTGAGGTTGCTTCTCTGATGATGAGGAGGAGGATAAAGGACCTTTGTGTGAAGAACCCTTTTGTGGTTTCTTGTTCCCATATTTCTTAGTGATGAGTGCATTGTTTGACAATTGATCCCTCAATTTATTGGTTGCTTCTTCTTGTTGCAGCAAATTGACCAACTCTTCAAAGGAAACCGTCCTATTTGACACTTGTAAGGAGGTTATGAGCACTCTAAATGAATCTGGTAAAGCTCGAAGTATAATTGGAACTAAGAGCTTGTCTTCCACTTGTGTAGCACAGGGGGAGTATTCCCGGAAGAGGAGGTGAAATGGGAGGTTTTGGGATGAATTCCAGAGTTTTGTAATTGTTTTGGCCCAAATTGTATAGTTGTATGGTTGCAACTGTACGATTTACAAAGCTCACAAAAAGGGACTGTACGGTTCCAAACCGTTCAATTGTACGGTTATAACCGTACAACACCCTGAACTGTACGATTTGCCAATCGTACAATATGCCAAAACTCAATATATAGATAAAAACTTGGCAGTTTTGCAATCGTTCATTCTGAAACTCTTATTTTCCACCTTGGACAAGTTCAACTATGCAATTGTGAGCACAAAACAAGGCAATTGATAAGTTGTACGGTTTGGGAAGGCTAACTGTACGGTTTGCAACAAACCCTTGCTACAATTCCTCAATCTTAGATCTGCAAAGTTATATGCAAGAATTCATCACAACAAAGATTGATTAACCCTAATGGTGAAATTGTCACTATAGTAGTCCAACATGCACATCCAGAATCACCATTCTTAGTCTGTACCAAACATTACACCTTACTGTTCACTTCCAAAAACCGTACAATGGCATGCAAACGTATCAATTACCATTTCCAAAGAAAGTTATTGGTCAATATTCATATCCACAATCATCATACATGGTTGGAAATCAATTATCACTTCAATTCCATTGTAGAATCACCCAATTACACTATCATTCTGGCCATACTTGCACAGAATGTATCATTCATGTTCAAGGGCAATAGTGATCAATAACATGAACAATCATCAATGAACAATTTTCCATTATGCATGGGCAACTATCAACAACAATCAACAGTAATTATTAACCTTCAATTAATCATCTATAAGCATGGACTAGACTCCATAATAATGAACAATCATCAACATTCATGAACAACCATTAAAATTGAATGGGGGGATTTATAATGCTTTCCCAGGCCGTTCCAAAGCGGTTCTTGAGACAACCCATCATTCACAACTACCTTCCTGCAATATTTTAAAACAATTAATGCATTAAGGTTTTACTAAGTCTTAATTTGATTTTTATCAAATTACCTTTCATGTGCATTTCACTTTATTTCATTTAACTTCTAATTGTACGTTTATGACCAATTGTACAATTACACCCAATTGTACATTTACAACCCTACACTGTACAATTAGACAAAATTGAACATTTGACAAAATTGTGCAAATCCAAGTTATTTCTTCTTCTTCTGGGAGGTGGATTTGCTGCCTACATCTGCCCTCCCCTTTACATCAGGCGGTGTCCTTGCCGACTCGTTCATATTGGCCTTGGCCAACTGGTCTTGTTGAAAATCATGAAGCTGTACACGGAGAATAGCGCGATTGTTCTGTAACTTGGCTGCATAATTACTGTTGGTTACGAATCTGCCATTTAGGAAAGGATTTTGGTCTTTTTCGCCCTAGATTTGCCCAGCAGATTGAAAGGCCGGAAGGAAGGGATGCCTTCCATGCCAATCTCCGGAGAAGGCCGGCTCCTATACTAATCTACTATGGTTTAAGATAAGAGAACAGGAAAGAGATTGTAAAATGCAGAAAGAAATGTAAATAGCATGTGGTTATGGTGGGAAAGAACAAGCATCACGATTACTAGCTAATACCCAAACCAACAACAATCAAAACAAAACATGTAACAGAAACCAACACCGTTACTCCTTCCTATGTATCCTTCATTCAGTATTCCAGATTCACTTAATTGCCAATGCTTTAATCCAGAATGCAGAATTACAACAATCAGAAAAATAAATGAACGCGGAGCAGAAATACTTGCAGAAGGCAGCATAAAAGAAAGAGACAAATGTCAGAGCCAAGGATGCTTTGTATTAGAAGCAAGTGTTTGTTTACAACAGAGCTTTCTTAGCAATATGTTCCCCCCTTTTACAATGAAAGTTCACTGCTATTTATAGAAAAAATTTCCCCCCAATTACAATGATGCACAAAACCCAAAGACTGCAAAAGCTGTCGAGATTTGACCCTGCTGGCCGTGAGCGTACCTGTAGCAAGATTCACCTAAATTTGGTACGACTCCTGACAGATATGGTGGTTGAGAAGGCGCGTCTGATTAATGCGGTAGGTGCAGTACAATTTGCCGTTGAATATCTGCTATCAATGCTCACCTACCCTGTCCCTGAAGTACGCCTTCAACTCTGATAAGACTGGTTCAAATCCCGAAATCTGCATGTTTTTGGCCCAAGTCTGAGGTTCGCTGAAATAGGGGTGGTTGACAAGAGTCGCTCAAAAGAAACAGCGACCCCGGGAGTTGCTCCAGAATGGAGCGAACCCGGGACGCGCTTTGCCTTAGAGAAAATACGCGACTTTGTCTTTTCTGCTCGTGGTCGCTGAATGGGGGGGGGGACGATGGGAGTCGCCAGGAGAAAGCAGCGACGACGGGAGTCGCTCAACAACCGAGCGACCGACGTCGACACTCCAAACCGAATGCCTTAGAACTTTTTAGAACCCTTCGCCTGCGGTCGCTGAAAAAATGAGCGACGACGGGCGTCGTTGCCAAAGTGGAGCGACCTCCGTCAACTCTTAAAGCGCTGCGCTTGCTGGCGGTCGCTGGAAAAATGAGCGACGACGTCGACCAACACTTAGAAACTTTTTCATTATTTTCTTCCCGTTGCCCACGGTCGCTGAAAATAGGAGCGACGACGGGCGTCGCTGAAAAGGAAGGGCGATGACGGGGTTCGCTCCAGATTTGAGCGATCGGCGTCAACTGCATTTGCCTTAGGATTTTTTTCATGCCATCGCTTGTTGCTGACGGTCGCTGACGTCGAGGGTCGCTGGAGGAGGTTGGCGACGACGGGAGAATGGAGCGACTCGCGGGAAGTCCATACTTAGACAAATTTTGACAATTTTTTCCCGCTTGCTCTGCTGTTTGGTGTTGCCGTCGGTCGCCGGAGAGAGAGGCAAAGCTGGGAATCGCTGAAAAGAGGGAGCGACTCCCGGAATCGCTTCAAAGGTGAGCGACTCCCGGAATCGCTTCAAAGGTGAGCGACCAAGGGAGTGCCCCTGACTTAGGAAAATCAGAGCTTTTCCCAAACTTTGCAGAATCTGCTGAACACTTGGAAATCGAAACTGAAAACTGAAAACCTGAAGACTGCCTGGACAAAGCTGGAAAGGAAGGAGGAAGGGAAGAATCTGGTCCGAAAAATTGCAGCAGTATCTTTTCAAAATTTTCAAAATTTTTACCCCTTAGCAAAATGTGGCAACAATTACTAAGTTCTACAGCCTTCAAGCCATACTTGTTGGCTGCCTCCTCTGCAGTAGCCAAAAGCTGTAGTAACTCCTTTTCCATTTCGGATGTGCCTTTGCGTAGCTTGTCCTTTAACTCTACTGCTGTCCAGGCTGCAATGGCAAGCTCCTCATCCTTCTCCGCAATGACACGATCTCGCTGCTGCAATTCAGCCTTATGGGATAGCTGAAGCTCTTCCTTAACCTGAAGCATTGCCTTATGATCCATAATTATTTCATTATATCGTTTAGCATCTTTCACCGTTTCCTCAATCTTGCGGTCCTTCAACTGCAGTTGTTCTTCAGATGTCTTCAATTGTTCCTCATTCTTTGTCAACTACTCTTTCTGGACTGCCAACTGTTCTTCCTGTTGCTTGAGCTGTTGGCTATTCAAACTCAACTGCTCCTACTATTTTATCTGTGCAGCATATTGTTGTAACAACTCCTCCTGTTCCTCCAATCACTTCTTTTGCTCTGCTTGCTTGTTGGATCATAAGTTGTTTCTCTTCCTCTTGTGTTCGTAGCTTCTCTTCATAGGCTTGCTTCATGTCCTTCATTTCAACTTCAACCTTCTTAAGCTTCTCCTTGGCCTCGTTCTTGTGACATTCTAATTCCTCTTCAATTGTAACCATCTCCTTTTGAGTTACTTCCACTTCTTCCCTTTGTGCCTCGCCTGATAAATCTGTTCAAGACCCACACTCAACCATTCAATCCAGTGTGTTAGGAAATTGAATTTTTGAAAGATGAAAGTCAATTCTGGAGATGCCCTCTGATATTCTGTATCCGACATGTTTAATGGACATCTTTGACTCTTGTCTAGATCTAGGTACACCCATGGGTATGCTCTGTAGTTTATCTTCACTCCTTCTAGTAAATCTTCAATCCCTAACATATTTGTTACCTCTCCTCTAGGTAACTGCCATGGGTGTTGTGCATGAATCTGGGCTACTCTTCTTGTTTGGTCCTCACTGCACACCCACTCTGACCTCCATTTCAGCAAAGGTTTTCTCCCTCCACTGCTTTAGTTGTCCAATACAGCAAATTCGGAATTGCAACTGGGTACTAGCAAACATATCGCAGATCTATTTCAGGAAATGGTCCACCTGTTTGTTTGTGTTTTCTCCATCCCCATCTGAAACACCGAACTGTGGTACTTTGAGAAAAAAGCTTGTCCGAAGTCTTCCATCCATTTCCTGTAGCGGAGTCCTTTCCTCCTCTTCCTCCTGTGGAAATGAACTTCCCCTAACTTCCTTATGACCCATTGTAATCTCCTCCTATAGCATAATTTGGGCTACAGTTTTACCTTCTTGTGATCTGATCTCCTCAACATTAATGATTTCTTGAGTTGATTGTTGTCCTTCCATAGGTACCTGAACTTCCTCTTGTGGCTTTGGCAACTCTTCCTACTGTAGTTTAGACAACCCCTCCTCCTGTAAGTTTGATTGTTCTTCTACCACTACTGTGGATACAGGAATTGGATCAGATCGTTCTTGTGTTTGCATCATGTTCTCCTCCCCCAGTTGACTATTGCCACCTCTCATCACAATCCTTATTTGTGGCTTCTTCTTCTCCTTCATCTCCTCTGGTGGGACTGCCAACACTTCTTTTGCTTTTGTCCTTGGTGGTGATATTGCTCTATCCATCCAATGTTTAGATGCCTCAAACAATTCAAACTCATTGGCCTCGAGCAATGTAGGAGATCCCACCACTTCTAACTGGCCTTTGCCCATTGGCACATTGATGTATGCCAATTCTAAGTCCTCCAATCCCAAATGCATATCAGTTGGGTCAGTGAGCATTGGTTGTGGTCACTCACTCTGCATAGGAAATTTTTCACGTGTCTGCCTCTCTCGTTGCTTGCATGTTCGAATTCACACTAGATTGGTATTTGCCTCCTCGTGAGATAGTGGCTGCTCCTTCGGTCGTTGTGCAAGTGCCTGCTGCTCCTAATCAGAATCCAAGCACTGCTATCATCGTCTCTTCCTCCGAGGGTGGACTTCCTCTTCTGATGAAGTCCCCTTTTCATCAATCAAAGGAGGTTCTGGTTTCTTGGTATTCTTTTTCTATCTCAACTTCTCTAGGGTAGCTTTATGGATTGGCACTGTCTTCGCCCATCGTAGTATGGTAGGTTGATCCCTTGGTAGATCATGAGGTGTTGTTAGCCCATGGAATGTAATGCCAACCTGAGAGACCACATCCAACATTACAACGATTGCATGGAATGTCATCGAGAAGTTCTTCCTGGTCCTCTACAATAATCGTTGTATCCTCTAAGCCAAATATGTTCCCCAATCATACTGCACCCCTTGTGTGACACCTTCTACATACTATGCCATCCAAATTGGCATCTTGGAAGATCATGCTTCTCTTGACAGTCAAGACATAACCACGTTCATGGCACACATAAGATCCTTCATTTTTAGCATGCTTTGTTTGATTCCTCATCCTCCGGACCAAAAGCCTTAGTAGTTGATGGATATTGAAGCTTTGTTAGCTTGGTGATTAACCTATGGGTCTCTATGGCATCCACAACTTTTCTCTTAATTGGGAGCCCTTCCTTTGGCAACCCAAATGTTCTCCAAAAAGCTGCAACCAAGAATTCCACCTTGAGATGATGGTTCTCAATCCGTACAAAGGTGCAATTCTTGCTCGAGTCGTATGACTACACAATCTGCAATAAGTATTCATGAAAGAATACTTTATCCTATGGTGGTACCTGTGCCAATATACTCACTCTAGCTCAAGTCAAGGCTATCTTCATCGGGTGAGTGTCCTCATGGTCATTCCACCATTTTTGACATAATTCACCTATCGATTGTGTGAAGGTGATATCCTTCAATTCCACCTACCCTCCTTCATCCTCATTGAGCAGGTCCATTTGTTCATCTAGGGTAGCCTCTCTATGCACCTCACTATGAAGCTCCCTTCGATGTGCCCTAGGTGGTTCCATCTGTGGCTCTTGATGAAAATGTAGTTGTGCTCTTCCTCTACCACCATGCCAATTCCTGTGTCCTCTCCATGACCTATAACCTCTTCCCCTCCAAGGATGGTAGCCGCCTCCTCGTGGCTGAAACCCTTATCCTTGATTTTGTGCAGGGTAATTTTCGTCACCCTACCGGGCCATGAATCCCTCTGATGTAGTGGTCCTAGTGAGCATTCCCTCCTTATCGCTGCAATCCATCGTAAATGAGCCCAAAATTCCCGCTCGATGCTCATTCTTCACAATTCCTCATCTTGGAACCACTCTTCACCAATCTTATTCAATTCGACAATTTCAAGACAATTGCATCAAAATTGTACAACTTGCCCTAATTCCTTATAACTGCACCATAAAACATATAGCTGCTCCCAAAAATCGCACAAGTGCTCCTCACAATTGTACAGGTGCTTTTTGAATTGTACAACTACCTCCAAAATCGTACAGTTCTTAAAATCGTACAACTACACTCCAATTTCATACAATTCACCCAAATCATACAATTTGTGCCCCAAATCATACAATTTCACCTTGAAATCATACAATAGGCCCCAAATCATACAATTGCACCTCACTTCCATACAATTGCACTTGGAATCATACAATTGCACTTTAAATTGTACATTTGCACTTAAATTGCATAATTTGGGCTCCAATTCATACAATTCTACCTCAAATCATACAACTATCCTCAAATCATACAATCTCCTTCCAAAATCATACAATTTTCTATTCAAGCCTACACTTGCCCTAAAATCCATGTTTTTGTCAAATTTGTATGATTTGTTTTGCACCCTTTTGTCATCGTTGTGCAATTTCTTTTTTGGTGAAATTTTGGTTCACTTGTGCAATTTTCCCTTTCAATTGTGCAATTCTTTAGATGTACAATTTACTGTGGTAATCTATGCAATATTCTTGTATGACCTTCTCTTTATAATTTTCCTCATGCAATGGCTAAAACGTTTTCTCCATCGATGAATTTCTTCATGCAAATTAGGGTTTCCAATTTTTACTCAACTTTTCTGAAAAAACAAAACCCTAGCAATTTCTCACTACTTGCAGAAAATTACCTCAAACCCTATATTTTTAGAAAATCTCCATCATTGAGGGTTTGTTTCCAAGTAATTCCTACAATCTTTAATTTTTTTGAAAAAACAACCCTACTTTTTCAGAATAAAACCCTAGCTTTTTTTCACTAGTGCTCCCATTGCTGCTTGCTTTTTGAAATCAAGGAATTCCATGGTGCAAATTCTTAAATGGGTCATAAAAATTAGTGTACTTGTGTTATTTGCATGCCCATATGGTGAAAAATTCATTTGCTGCACGTTCCTTGCTCCTGAAATCACCTATTTTTACCTGCAATTCATACAATCTGGTGAAAAAATATGCATGGCACCTTCTTTTTATAATCAAAACATCTTGGTGCATGAAAATCTGCCACCTCAGCCTCCTTTGCATGTGTTTTTGGCTTTTTGTATGAATGATTGCCAACTCATCCCTTTTTGCATGCAATTTTTTTCCTTTTTCTTGCTTTTTTGAATATTTTATTATAAATTTTTGCTTTTCTTTTCTTTTCTTTTTTTTTCTAAGAGGCTGCCATTTCTGGTTTTCAACCATCTTCCATCTTAATTGCATCCTAAGGGATTTTCACAATCAAGATTATTTTTCTATTTTATTATTTTTTTCAAAATTACCTAATTTTCTCACTTACCTTCTAGGAAATCGTATAGTGACATTCACTTGTACGATTCCTTCTATCGATGTGTCATTTGGAGGTTCTACCACCTCATTTCATGCAATCGAGTGTTGAGCAATCGTACAATCGGGTTCCAACTATTCAACTATATGATTTGCTCCCTCTTGCTGGCCAACTGTATAATTTGTAACCGTACCATTATCAGTTGTATAATTGGCAACTATATAATTCCCTCCTTCCAAAGTTGTATTTTCTCATTCATGACTTCTCCTTTGCCCTATTGGCTGCTCATTTGGTGAAGACACCCTTACTACTCGATTCTCATTTGGGTGACTTCTACTCCTATCTCCTCAAACTAAATCTACCTCCAAACTTGGTGAACGAGTCCTTTGTCGACCTCGACTTGCCTCCTCCTCAAATCGTACTCTTCCTATGCTAGCAAGTCCTCTTCCTCACACTTGTCTTCCGTGATCTTGTCCTCTTGCTATAGAACCTCTTCGCATATTAAATGGACCAACTTCTCCATGAGGCAATCCTCTTCCTACTTCTATTCTTCTTGGTCCTTGTCGATGCATTGGTGGTCGCTCCAGTGGGTATCATCTCGTAAGGTTTGGCAAGAATCCTCCTCACCCATTGCATCCTTGCACATTCTTGATCTGATTGAAGGGTACATGTGGTGCCTCCTCTGGATGTCTAGGCCATATTGGAGTAGGAGGTTGAATCCTTCCCCTTCCCCCTTTGGGTAGAGGATCTGAATTATTCCTTCCTTCATTCATTGGTCATAAACCCCCTCTATGACCTCTTTGCCACCCTGTGGTACTTGGGATTCCCTATTGTCGATCTTGTTGTCGGCTCGGTCCTCCTCTTTCCCAAGTACTGGGAGTCACATCCATAAACTCTATATTGGCTAGGTGTCCTTCATTCCTTTGGGCTCTTGGTGACAATTATCGTAATGCTCTTATTCGATGATCCACATGTGTCAATCATCTTATCCATCGTCTTTCTTCGAAGTGACATTGTGGGGAAAAATTTACCAAAGTTTCCCTATATTCTTCTAAAAATTTAGACTCAGTACTTGAGTCATTATGATTATCTTCTCTTTGTGTTGACCACTTCGTTGGCAAATTCATTATTCGTTGAAGTCTCCTCACTTCCCTTCTTTGCCTTCTCAACTATCGATAGGCTATCACATAGGCATCTGGATCCAGATGAGCATGAGGTTCTTGTATCCTTGCCAAGAAGTCATCACTACTACTCTCCTGGCTACTATCCCTTGTTAGTAAGGGCATTCCCTCATCACTAGACTCACTCGAATCTTCATGTAGGTTCCCTTGGGGTTTAGGTGATGTAAGGTCTTCCTCAATCTCTCACCAAACTATCTCTGCTACCTCATCCGTAATTGGTGGATCATGTGTCAGACCCCTTGGTTCGACTTGTGACCTTTCTTCCCCACTAGGACTTGCACCTTCCTATTGTCTTTCATTTGCTTGAGGTACTTCCTCATTGCTCTCGCTTCTCGTTCCCAGTTCCCTTTGCCTTGCAACCTGTTGCTCATCAAGCCGTTGCATTGTTTCATCCAACTCTTGGATGATCTGTTCCCGAAGTCTTGCGTTATGTGCTTGCAATGCTTCATACTCTTCCTGCAACTGTTGGGTTTGATGTCGCATCCTTTGTTGCAACATGCCTATCTGAGCGAATGGAGTAAGTCCTATCAACTCCTCATCTGCAACTCCACCTTCATTTGCATCTGGTATTTCCATATCGAAGGTGTCCATCCTATCTTCATATTGTACCATTAGTCGTATCCTATGTTGTCCCTCTACTTGTCGAGGTAACTCCCTTTGCTCCAATTGTGGATACACTACTACCTCCTCTACTTGGTTAGCTTCTTCCTGTCGCTCCTAATTTATTGCTAATGGTACCCATTCTTAATTTCTTATTTCATTTGGAGAGGAATCCATTCCTCCTCTTCTTCAATTCATTCTATTCCATCTATGAACCTCACGTGTACTTGCATCCTCCTTTCATCAGGGTGTGGTACCAATTCTCATTGTTCTATAATTGGTCGTGCCTCCTCCCCTTCTACAAATAGACGTGTAATCCCCATATCATTGTCCCCTTGTGGTGGATCTTGATTATTTTGGGCTACTTGTTGTGGTTCACTAGATTTAACTTCCTATCATTATCTTTGTTCAATTTCTTGTAAAGCGATGAACATACATTGTGCTTTATATGGTTTTAACTTTGAACCATTCACTATTTTGGGTACCACTATCCCATCCAACTTTTGTAACTTTACTGCACCATTGTCCATCACTTCCATAACTCTAAAGGGACCAAGCCATAATATTTTCAACTTCCCAGGCTTGATTTCTCATTTCCCATTGAACTTTAGGACTAATTCTCCCTGCTTAAGTTCTAATTTATGAAGATGCTTATCATGCCATAATTTCCTTCACCTCTGGGCCACTTCGATTGCCCATTGTGCCATGACTCTCCTTTCATCCAATCTTATGAGTGCGGCCAGTCGCTCTTCTAGACTTTCTTGGTCACCCAAGCGATGCTCCACAACTATCCACAAACTAGGTACCAAGAACTCTACTGGCACTACTGCCTCCTGACCATACATTAGCTGGAATGGCGTATGGTCCATTGTTGGTTTGAAGGTTGTCCTATAAGCCCATAGAATAGATGGTAACCTCTCCTCCCAATCTGCTCCTTCTATACCATAGGTCTTATATAACGTAGAAACTAGGACTTTGTTGGTTGCCTTCACCTACCCATTTGCTCGAGGGTAATACGGACTTGATAATGAATGCAAAATCCTAAATTCTATTGTCAACTTTTTAATAACCTCATTAACAAAGTGACCTCCCCTATCACTTGTTATTTGTAGTAGAATTCTGAATCTTGTAATCACTTGTTCATACAAGAATCGAGTTGTACTTTTTATCATGTTATCTGGTAGCACCCTTGCTTCTACCCATTTTGTTAGGTATTCTATTGCTACCATGATATATCAATATTTCTACCTATGGGTGGTTTTCAATGGTCCAATAAAATCCAAACCCCATCTCTCAAACAATTCTTGAGGTTGTGATGGATGCAAAGGCATAAAGTCTCTGCGTAGTGGTTTCCCCACTCTTTGACAAGTGTCACATGCCTGTACATATTCTTTTGCATCATTGTACAATGTAGGCCACCATAATCCTACCAAGAGTATCTTCCTAGTAGTGGCATCTGGCCCCATGTGTCCTCCTACCAAGCCTTCATGGGCTTCTTTTAATGTTGTGTTAACTTCCTCCTCCATTACGCATCTTCATAAAATACCATCTGTACCCATCTTATACAACAATCTAGCTATCAGCTGAAAAGGTGTTGACTTCATGATTACCTTCCTTTTCTCTATCATTGTCAAGTCTTGTGGCAACTTTCCTGTGGATAGATATTGCCCAATTAACTTGTACCATGCTGGTACAACATTAATTACAAATAATTGTGCATCAAGGAATTCATCTAGAATTCTTATCCCTGTAGGTTCTCCTGATCGTATCCGAGACAACTGGTCTACAATCACATGCTTCTTACCAGGTCTTACTACTACTCAAAATATAAATTCTTGCAAAGTGATGAGCCACCTGTTGACTCACCCTTGTATCACTAGTTTGTTTATCAGGTACAACAGAGCCTGATGATCAACATAGAAGGCAAATGGGTTTGCTAATAGGTAATGCCTAAACTTCTGTACTACATATACCATCCCCAAAGCCTCTCGTTCTATTGTACTATAATTTCTTTCCACCCTTGATAATAGATGACTTGCAAAATAAATAGGTTGATCCAACCTAAATTGTCCTTCCTGAGCCAATGTGCATCCTATTACAAAATTGGAAGCATCAATATGGACATGGAACTCTTTATCCCAATCTAGAAATACCAGGATGGGGCTACTCACAAGTTTTGCTTTTAATTCCTCAAAAGCTCCTTGATGCTCCTCTGTCCAACTAAAAGGAATATTCTTCTTTGTCAATGAGTCCAATGGGTAGGACACATGTGCATAATTCCTGATAAACCTTCGATAATATCCCATGGATCCTAAGAATGTTTTTAATGAACTCGCATCATATGGCTCCTCCATATTCAAAATGACATAAATTTTATCAGGATCAATCTTCAACCCTTCACTGCACACTATATGTCCTAGTAATTTCCCATATGGTACCATCAAATAACATTTCCTAGGATTTAGGGAGATCTGTGCATTCCTACATTGGCTCATACATTCACTCAGGGCCGGTAGATGGTCCTTGATCTTACCATAGATGGACCAATCATCCAAGAATACCTTGAACTTCCCTATCACCAATTGATCAAATATATACAGAATAATCCATTGAAATGTGGTCGAGGTATTACACAACCCAAATGGCATCCTATTGTATGCATAAATTCTATTTTCTACAATAAATGTGGTCTTCAACTTATCTTCTTTGGCTATACTGATTTGATTATAGCCAAAAAACCCATCCAAGAATGAATAAATTTCATGTCCTGCTACTTCCTCTAGAATGGAATCTATGAATGGAATAGGGAAGGGATATTTAATCGTTACTGCATTCAAACTTCAAAAATCTATGCAGATCTGAATCTTATCCACTTCCTTTTTCAAGGTGACCACAATAGGAGAAACCCATTCACTCGTGGTAACCCTAAAAATAATGCCAACATCCAACATCTTTTCTATCTTCGTATTTACTAGAGTTGCATACTTGGGGTTCATCTTGTATGGCCTCCTTCTCATTGGTTGTGCCCTAGGCATTAGTGTAATCTTGTGGACACATAATTTTGGTGGTATACCTTTCAAATCCTTATACATCCATGCAAAAACATCCTTGTATTCCAAAAATATCTTGAAAGTTGTTGCTTTCAATACTGGATCCCAATCATCACCACAATGGATCATTCTAGGTTCATTCTCCATTCCTAGATTTATGTCTACGATCTGAGGTCCTTCATATTTGATACTTTTTGGCTCTACCTTAGCCTTTTCCACATTTTTTGGATGCACTGGTCTTGCATCTATCTCTGCATCTCCGATTGTATATTCTGCAAAACTCTTAGGAAATGTCCATTTCTCTTGTTCCTCTTCTTTTGGTTTCTTGTTGACCTTCTTCTCATCTTGTTTTTTCATGATCTCCTCTGTATTAATATAGAGGTAGTTGGGCTGAAATACCTTGTACTCCTCCATCTTCCAATGGAGAAGTCCGCTATCAGATCAGGTTTCATCCTCACTATATTCTTCTAGATACAACATCCCTTCTTCATTGGGTTCATATTCTTCTTCACCTGAAGAACTGCCTGACTCATCTATCGTGGCAACATCCTCACTAATTCTTTGATTTTTCAAGTTAATCATATACTTATGTTGTCCTTTCTTGAATGTGATCTGATATTTTCCCCAGTTGTGATTAACTTTGGCTACTCGCAGCCAACCTCTTCCCAATAGTGCATCATATGCAGGCTTTTGCATAGTAATCACAACAAAATCCAAGATGAACTCTTGGTCAGCTATTATCACTTATTGTGTCATCAATACTCCCTTTGTCTCAATACCATACTGGTCAACACCGTACAACCTAAAACTTGGTGCCCATAATGATGGAGCACCGATCTCCCTCCAGGTTTTCTCTGGTAGCACGTTAACATTGGACCCTCCATCCACAATAACTTGTGTTAACTTATGCCCCAGTATCTCCATATGGACCAATGTTGGTTTCTTCCCAACATCAATCATTAATATGGTCAAATCCATAAAATAATCCTTCCGTTCCTCTTCCTGTATTGGTTGGCTTTGGACCTCCATCACCTTTTGTGGTTGTATCTCCTCCTCCATCACCTTATGCAGTGATGGTATGGCTTCAAGCAAACTAGCCATCTTGATTTCTATTATTGTATTTAGAACTTGTGTTGCCAGGTCTTGTACAACTACTTTATCTTCTGATATGCAAGGCTTCTTTAATTCTTTCTATTCTACTAGCCTTAATTACTTAGCTTTCTGTGCCTCTTCTTCAATTACCTTTTTTGCCACCTACCATCTCTTCCTTTCTTTGGTAGGTTCTAGGTAATTATCCTTCTTAGCCTGACTTCGTGTCATGACTAATACGTCTTTCTTGGTTTCCTCCTCCTTTACTGAGGGTACATCAATGTCCAAGAAATTCACATTTTGTGAGCCACTCGTACCTACTTTCTTGGGATAATTGACCTCCTTGTGGTTACCTGGACCACACCATCTACACATGTGTGTAGCATTATTTTGTGTTATCTCTTATGTCTAGGGAGAAGGATAATTCTTCGCAAAATGCCCCCATTCTTGGCAATTGCAACATTGTATGATTGGCCTTCCTTCCGAATCATACTGCAAGCAGCTCTGACCTCCTTGCCTATTGCCTTGATACGACCTTCCCCCTCTATGATTATTTCTATAACCTCCACTGGTTGCGGCTTGTCCATTCCCTTGAGGCTTTGGTTTTTCCTCCTGTTCTTGAATTGCAAGAGTCTGCTGTCAAACTTTTAAATTGAATGGACATTTTACCACTTCATGTCCCAACACATTACATATGTGGCAATATTCATTTCGAGGATAATTCACATTTGTATGTCCTTCGATCTTACATTCCATACACCAGATATCTTTTCGATCTCACCTTGTATCTCCTTTGGCCTCCTTTATTATCTTATCAAATTCCTTTTGGAATGATTGGATAGTCTGATGTATCGTATCATCTTCATCGCTATCCAAGTCCTCATGCCTAGAATGTGTCATGATTCCTACTACCATCTGCTTTACCTCACTTTCAAATTTTTGCTTTCTCTAGTGCTTCTTCATATGTTGAGGATGGTATTACCTTCATCTTCTTCCTATATCTTGGTAGTAACCCATCGAGAAACCATCGTTTAACCAATGCATCTACTGGTGGCATTTGCATCTTGTCTACCAGTTGTTTTAATCGATGGTTGTATGTTTTAATGTCCTCATCAACACCTTGCTTTGTGGTGTATATTTTTGTTACGATGTTTTCATCATATCTCAAGGGATAAAATTCCTTGATGAAGGCATCTTTCATCGTATTCCATACCCAAAATGTTGGTGTATTTTCTCGCTTTAGATACCAATCTATTACGAGTCCTCATAATGTGGTAGGAAATAGCTGCAACCATTCATCTGGTTGGTCTACACCATTTGCTTTCTATATGGTTATACATGTACCGATATGTCTTGTTGGGTCCTCCTTCCCTTCTCCCATGAAGGGTGGACATCTCTGTTTTCCTGCTCTTGTGGCTACGTTAGCCATTGGTGAGGTTCCTCCTTCATCACTTGATGAAGTATCCTCTGGAATCCTTGATTGATTCCTCCTTTGTGTGGGTGATCCACTATGCTGCTCCTCATCATATGTTTCTATCCTTGGTACCTTATTTTCACCAAATAGTCATCTCTTAACCTCTTGTGCATCCTCACTCTATGACCTTCTTCGTTGGTATGTCGGTTGTGGCCCTGGTCCTACTTCTTGAGACCTTGCACGTTGTTGCTCTGGTGCTTGACTCCCATCCTCTACACTCCTTTGCAACCTTCCTATCACTTGTTCAGGTGTTACCATCCACTCAGTATCCTTGCATAGTTTCTTCATCAATGTCTTCTCTTACGCCAATGTTCTCCTTGACTCTTGGTGACTCTTGTACCCCTTCTTCTGTTTCTATTAGCAATGTCTCCCACCTTTCAATATCTCCTTCATTCAAAGTCCATACTTGTTCTATCACTGGTTCATTCGTATTTTGTGTGGAATTGTTCACATTCCCTCTTTGAGAAATTCTAGTACTTCTCCTTATTGGAATTTGCTCCTCTCCTTGATCTCGTCTCCCACGTCTTTGTAAACTTGTATCTGTCATTCACCTCCAATTAGTTCCTACTCAAAATTATCAATCGTAGGTCCTTCTCAACTATGATAATTTGACCCAATTTCGATAATATTATTTCAAATTTGATTAGGAAATGATGCCAAATGTAGCATAGGGGGAGTATTCTTGAAGGGAGGTGAAATGGAAGGTTTTGGGATGAATTCTAGAGTTTTGTAACTATTTTGGCCCAAATCATACAGTTGTATGGTTTGCAACTGTACGATTTACAAAACTCACAAAAAGGGACTGTACGGTTCCAAATCATTCAATTGTATGGTTATAACCATACAACACCCTGAACTGTATGATTTGCCAATCGTACAATATGCCAAAACTTAGTTTATAGGTAAAAACTTGGTAGTTTTGCAATCGTTCATTTCGAAACCCTTATTTTCCACCTTGGACAAGTTCAACTATGCAATTGTGAACACAAAACAAGGCAATTGATCAATTGTATGGTTTGGGAAGGCTAACTGTATGGTTTGCAGCAAACCCTTGCTGCAATTCCTCAATCTCATATCTGCAAAGTTATATGCAAGAATTCATCACAACAAAGATTGATTAACCCTAATGGTGAAATTGCCACTATAGTAGTCTAACATGCACATCCAGAATCACCATTCTTAGTCTGTACCAAACATTACACCTTACTGTTCACTTCCAAAAACCGTGCAATGGCATGCAAACGTATCAATTACCATTTCCAAAGAAAGTTATTGGTCAATATTCATATCCACAATCATCATACATGGTTGGGAATCAATTATCACTTCAATTCCATTGTAGAATCACCCAATTACACTATCATTCTGGCCATACTTGCACAAAATGTATCATTCATGTTCAAGGGCAATAGTGATCAATAACATGAACAATCATCAATGAACAATTCTCCATTATGCATGGGCAACTATCAACAACAATCAACAGTAATCAATAACTTTCAATGAATCATCTATAAGCATGGACTAGACTCCATAACAATGAACAATCATCAACATTCATGAACAACCATAAAAATTGAATGGAGGGGGCTTTATAATGCTTTCCCAGGCCGTTCCAAAGCGGTTCCTGAGACAACGCATCATTCACAACTGCCTTCCCGCAATATCTTAAAACAATTAATGCACTAAGGTTTTACTAAGTCCTAATTTGATTTTTATCAAATTACCTTTCATGTGCATTTCACTTTATTTCATTTAACTTCTAATTGTACGTTTATGACCAATTGTACAATTACACAATTGTACATTTACAACCCTACATTGTACAATTAGACAAAATTGAACATTTGACAAAATTGTGCAAATCCAAGTATTATCATTTCTTCTTCTTCTGGGAGGTGGATTTGCTGCCTACAATTTGTTCACCCATTGCATTTAGTCTTGCCTTCAACTCTACGACTCTATAAAGAAATGACTATACTTTCTCCATCTGCCACTCTCAATGTATGGAGTTGTGATTGAAGGGTAAGAATAGTGGATTGATTCTTCCCTTAGTAGATGGTAGTAAGTGCAACCCATGCTTGCTTGGATGTCTCTGCTTGAAAAACATGTGGTTGGATCACATCAATTATAGCAAGGGTGATGAGCATCAATGCTCTTGCATCTGCATCATCATATTTTTCTACTTGGTCGAGGTCTTGAGGTCTTGTAACTTTGCTAGTCACTATATCCTAGAGTTTATCAACTTGGAAGATGGTTCTCATCTTTGTCTTCCATGGTCCAAAGTTGGGACCTTTTAGGAGCTGTGAATCTATAAGAAAGACTTTTGGGGTGGACATGGTGAGGGTTCCTTATTTCTCCAAATGGTCCCCCTTTCTATACACCGCCAGTCTGATATATCGAACCTTTCGATATACCCGCCCATTCGATTTACCTGTCGGTATATGGAAGAAGCTAGTCATCTTGATATATGTGGCCGTACGTGAGATAGACCTTGAGGTACGTGAAAGAGCCCGATACATGGTACTTGTTGGTTACGAATCTGCCACTAGGATAGGATTTAGTGTAATGCGCCCTAGATTCGCCCAGCAGATTGAAAGGCCGGAAGGAAGGAATGCCTTCCGTGCCAATCTCCGGAGGAGGCCGGCTTCCTATGTTTTCTCAGTTGTTTATCAGCTCAGAGTGCAGGAAAGAAATTATAAATGCAGAAAGAAATATAAATGTATTTGTATTGGGTGGGGAGGATAAGCAGCACAACAACTATCAATCACCACTACTAACAACAATTAAACACAGAATACGTTGCAGAAACTATCAATGTCATTCATCCTATGTATCCTCTACCTTTGCATTCCAGGAATACTTAACTATCAAATACCGATATCCAGATAGCAGAATAGCAGTAAGCAATAACATAAGCAACATGAGGCAGAAATGCTAAGTAAAGGCAGCATACAGAACAAGAACAGTCAATAGAGCCAAGTGTATTTTGTATTCAGAAGCAAACGCACAGCTACAATGGTTCCCTAGCAATATATCCCCCTTCCACCCTTTTACAATGATATTGCCGAGCTATTTATAGCGCAAATTTCCCCCCATTACATCATTGGGCACAGGATCCCAGACCTGACAATTAACCGAAGAAGCTGACAAAGCTGACAAAAGCGGCAAAAAGCGGCTGATGTTGACCTCTGCCGGCATGGAATGTGCTTGCGGTAAGGTCCACCTGAAGGATTGGCAGCTACGTGGCGGTGAGGGGATGATGCTCCGAGTCAGCTTGACTGAGGGCAGCTTAAGTACAATAATCCAATTCACGCTCGCACACCACCCGTCACATCTCTGACTCGAATCCCGAGGCTGGACACCTGTCAGAATCTGATAAGGGACAAATCTGCCTTGGGATCTCGTCTCTCTTTCTTGCCCGACTTCGCCCGGAATTGGAGCGCAATCAGACAGCGCAAGGGGGAAGTAGCGCAGTTGGGGAGGCCTCCGTGCCTTAGAAAATTTCTGGGCTGGCTTCAACATTCTGCCCGAGTGCGCACAAGTAAGTGGGCGCAGCCCGACTTCGCTGCGAAGTCGGGTTGCGCACCCAACACTTAGCCACTTTTTCAGCCACATCGCCCCGACTGCGCATGAACTTGAGGGCGCAGCCCGACTTCGCTGCGAAGTCGGGTTGCGCACTCAACACTTAGAAATTTTCAGGGCTCCACTGATGCCCAGGTGCGCACAGAAATGAGAGCGCACCCCGACTTCGCTGCGAAGTCGGGGTTCGCTCTTATACTTAGCAAAATTTCTGATCATCTCTCCGCACTTCGGCTCCCCAAGTGCGCTCAAACTCAAGGGCGCAGCCCGACTTCGCTGCGAAGTCGGGTTGCGCAATACCAATACTTAGAATTTTTTAGGGGCCTTTTGCTCTCTTGGAGAAATTGAGAGGAAAAAGGAAAGGAGAAAGGGGGGGAATGAAGGGAATGAAACTGATGGAAGGGAAGAAAGGGGATAGTGGAGAAAGGGAAAGGAGGAGGAGGGAAGGGAGAGCAACATCCTTACAAGAAAAATGAAGACATGGCACCCCGTGCAAAATGTGGCAACATTCCTGGCGGCTCGCGGGGTGTCGAGCTCGCCTCGATGCAACGAACCAGGCCTTTATCCTTTGGGCGCAGAGGAACTCCCTTCCCTTGCATCCCGCTGCTCCTGCTGTTGCTGAGTCCCCTTTTTGGGTAACTGTTCTTCTTCGGACTCACTCTCAGCAGTCTCTTCTTCTGATTCTCCTCCTCTTTCTGAATCCGAATGCTCACCACTGTCGCCCTCTCGCTCGGCAGGTTGCTCCCGCTCGCGGACGTGATTGTATGCAGTCTTGGCCTGGTCCCAAGCTGCTGCCTGGAAGGGCTCTAAATCGCTGACATCTTTCAGCGCTGCTCTGAATGCCGCAACCATGTGTACATCAATGGTGTCATATCTCTCTCCCAACTCCTGGAGGGAGGTGTTAATCTTGCAAAACCTTGACACCATTTGGGTTACCTGCGTCTCCTGGACTGGCTCGGCCCAACTGTCAATTTCTGATGTATCTGCCTCGAAAGACAGCCAATCCAGCTTTACTTGTTCAAGGGGCAGAAACTCCCCATCCTTGACGAAGCTCGGGCATCCGAGCTCAGAAAGAGTGTTGAAGGGGGCCAGGCAGATATTCATTTCATGGTTCAATGCGTCCAGCATCTTCCTGGCGGCCCTGGTTTTTTCCGTTTTTTCAAAGTAATTATGCAAGGTTACCCTTGCATCCGCCCAATCTAGGGCAATCCGGGACATGGGGGGAAATCGGAGGCCCTTGCGCGCGAACTCTTCAAGTTTTATTGCCAAGTCCAGCCACTGCTTCGCTTGGCGTTCGGCCTCCTCTACCACAGGCTTTCCTGGGCAGATACTTCTTGGATCCTGGATGCGAAATCCAGGACGGACAGGGACCTGACCACATTAGCCCTGCACCCTTGCAGCAAACCAGCCCGCATCTCCTTGATCTTGTTTTTCGAAAAGGCAGCCGCCTGGGACGCCTTCTCCTTCAGCTGAGATTGGGCCTGCCTCAACAAATCCTGCAGCTGGGATACATGTTCCAGTGCTGCCTTCTTCTCTTCCGACAGCTGTTCGGCCGTCTTCCTTTGTGTTGTAGCCTCCTGCTGGGACGCGGCGAGCTGAGCTTTCAAGTCCTCAATCTCCTTCTGGGCAGACTCCAGCCGCGTGGTGGCCTTGGCCAGATCTTCCTCCAGCTGTCTCGAGTTATTCTGAAGCTGAAACAACTTCTCTTGATTCTCGAGTCGCTTAACAAGGAGATTGTCAGTCCTGCGACGAATACCGTTGATTTCGTATTCTTCGCTTATGTCATCAAAATTCTTCTCCTTGATCCGGTGTTCATAGTCGGCCTCGGTCATTTCCCGGAGAGGCTTCTTTACTTTAGGGATCAACTTCTCGGTTCGCAGCACTCTCCTGTCCAAGTCGAACTTGGTGCGCTTCACCGGGGCGGCTATCTCCTCGGCTCTTCTTCGTTTGACGCCCTGGAGGAAAGAGGCGGAACACCCTACGACCTTCGCTGCTAGAGGCTGATCGTCTGTAATCTGCAGCTGCTCCCCCATGAAGTCAAGTTCTGCCAGCATAGGATATGCCGAGGCTAAATCCTGCTGCGGCATCCTTCCTGCAAACAATGAAGCAGGAGATATTCCAGAAGGTGAGGTCGCTTTCAAGGGCGACTGGGTCCTAGGGGAAACGGGCGGCTGAGTAGGAGGTGAAGACGGGGTCTTGAATAATGTGGGTGAGCGGCGCGGCGATGTAGGTACAGCTTCGGCACTGGCCGCGGATGAGGGGTCTAGGGTTTGACCCAGGGTTTGGAAAACGTTCAGGTCCTGGGCAAACTGTTCGAAAGAATGGGGACTATGGAAGGATTGGGAGATAGGCGATAGGGAAGATGCGACTAAGGCTTGCCCTGATACAGAGGGGGACGGTGTCACGGCAGGGCCAACCGGGATTTGGGGAACCGGGGAAGAGGACGTACCTGCGGGCTCCGCCTGAGCCGCTGATTGGAGGACGCCTGCTGCCCAGACTTCTGCTTCTTTCCCTGGGCTGTCCAGAGAGATAATTTCCGGCGCGGCTGCTTCTGTTCGTGCCGCAGCCGTCTGCTGCGCAGCCTCTTTCTTCGGCCGCTTGGTCTTTTCGCTCCTTTTTCTCTTCTTTTCTCCTGGAGCTGCAGTTTGCTCGAAGGAGGCGGAGGCGGTTGGTGCGGCTGGCAATGGTGTTCCCACGGTGAATTTGTACTTGGGCTTTGACGGAGGGACGCCTATTGCCGATGGCCCACCGGTTGACCCTTCTGGCGCCTTTTCCTTTTGAGGCACCGCTTCACTGGTTGACTTTTCTAGCTCCTGTTCCTTTTGAGGCGACGCTTCGGGAGCTGGAGACAACATCGGGCCCACCTGACTGCTTGTTGGCGTCCTGCTGGGAGGTTTTTGAATGGGTAATTGCTGGGGTGGGGGCTTCCTTTTATATCTCTTTCTGGCGCCTAGGGGAACGCAATCTCGAAACGCGAACGACTCCCATTTGCCGGCGTATTTATCATATAAGGCCGAAAACTCATCATCTACGGCCAATGTCTTTCGGTTAGACTTATCGTGTTGCGTGCGACACCTCATCTTCCAGCATTCAATGATTTTGTCTTTTTCCCAGCTGAGGGGCGTCACCTTTGAGAGGAATTTTTTGAAGCCCGCCGAGTCTAACCTGTGATCTGGATTGCGCTCCGGATCATACTCCACCTCCACACAGTAAAAGTCCTGCCATGGTGGCCATGATTGCATCCGCTCGATGTGCCATTCTAGGTCTGCGCCTGTTTTATTGCACCTCTCCTCCATGATTTCTGCTCGGGGGCAAATATGTACAAATTTTCCCCTGACCCCAATCGGGTCGTATTTCCAGCGCTGCGGTAGCTGTATCAAGCCCATGTTGAGGAGTTCCTGTTCGAGGTAGATGTGCTGCCCAATCTCATGCACTTGAATGTTCGCCCAGGTAATAGGATACTTGAAAATATGGCCCCTCTTCTTTCCCTGGCCGAATTCCTCTTCTACATAGTCCATTTGGCGCGATGTCTCCATACCGAACTGATGCTCAGTGCAAAAATAGGGCAGCAAGAACGGCTTCCCTTTGAATCCGTAGATTCTGATAACAATGCCCTGAGTCAACCGGAAGGTATCTCCGCATTTGTACTTCCTCAGGTAGTTCGTCATGGCCAGTGGAGGGCGAGATGCTTTGCCGTTGAACAGCGCCAGGGTCATACCTAAAAATTTGAAGTTGAAGTCGTAGTAAGACCCTCTCCTATACAGGGCTTCCGTCCACTCGTACACAGGCAGCGGCGCTCCCTTCTCATTTACCTTTTTTAGATCAGGCACTTTAATTCGGTAGTGCGTATGGTAAAGGCACAACCATGTGAGGAATGAGCAGTGTCGGAACTCAGTTGTCTGCTTCTGCTGTATCCTGACCAGATTCGAATGTATGGCGTACGCCACCCAATCCGCCCAATCAAAGAAAATCGGGCGCCTTCCGCTCCTTTGCGCAGTGGAGTCATAAAACTCTCCATGCAAGATACATTCCGCGAGCGCCAGCTGATACGGGTGCACCATTCTGTCCGTGCCGCAGCCGAGTACCCATGCAAGGATAATATAAATATATTTGTTTTCAAACCTCTCCAGGGGTATGGGGCCTGATGGCCACTGTCCTGCTGGCAGCGGGGACTTCAGTTCTGAATCGAGAAACTCTCTCATCCTTCTGCTCTGAACGAATCTGCCCGCCTGCTCATCCAAGTTAATTCTTCTGACAATGGCATTGGGGTCGTACTGGAGTCCCGGGGCGAAGGCTGGCTGGACGCTTTCTTTGAAGAGGGTGAACAACACCCTTCCTTGGTTGTCGCAGACTTGTCGGGTAGCTGGTTTGTAATATGTCACAATAGACTCAACCAGCTCCGGGCAGTGGTGGACGGGAGGGCACAAGAACCAGTACAGGTTCGACTTATATGCAGCTCCGACATGGTGCGAGGGCGAGACTTTGCCTGCCCACTTTGCAATATTTGGCCGCAGCTTGGTGAGGCTAATGGAGTACTCGCCATCCTTATACCCGGCCAGGCGATTGACGGGCGGCGGCGGAGGACCTTGCCCTTTGCTTCTCTTCGACCTGGATTTCCTTGTCTGCTCTTGCGGCACTTCGCTCTCATGAGCGCTGGACTCTGTGCGTTCCTCAGCCTCCT
The DNA here is from genome assembly GCA_028583015.1 of Wollemia nobilis. Classification (NCBI taxonomy): domain Eukaryota; kingdom Viridiplantae; phylum Streptophyta; class Pinopsida; order Araucariales; family Araucariaceae; genus Wollemia; species Wollemia nobilis. Next base: position 48,892 of record JAQPPZ010006246.1, on the reverse strand, counting down.
GTTCTGTATCGCTGGACTGCGGCTGCATTGGCGCTTTTCCCTTGTCCATTTTCTGTTTTCTGCTCGTGGTGGCAGAGACGGGAATTCTAGTCACCACAGTCTTTAATTCTGCGCCTTTCTTCCTCTTAAACGCGCAGCTCGGATTTAGCTTGATAATTCGAATGTTCTGAGTATGCCAGGGCCCTTTTCTAGGAATGAAAACGTAGCATTAATGGCGCGAGGAGGGGTTTAAAGTGATTTGCCCGAAGTAGGTAGAAAGCGCCGTTATTCCTTGGCGGCCGCGCGTGGGATTTTTCCTTGGAAGGCGCACCTTGTACGCGGTTGGTCCTAATGCGCTTGCTTCTTTAATGACATCTGCTTCGAAATCCGCGCAATCATTCCTTAAAAATTTTGAACCTCGTGCTTCCAATGACGTCACAGCCGCCGCTTGGGCACACACTTCGAGGGAGACTTTGGCCCAGGGCTCAAGAAGGGACGCGGCCTAACTTCGCGCTATACACATTGCGCCCCCTTGGGCCCACACTTAGAAATTTTTCGTCACTATGCCCCTTGTTCTCCCTGACAGGTCGTTCGAAGTGCGCCCAAAATCAAGAGCGCAATCGGACTTCGCTCAAAAAATGTGCGCAATCCGACTTCGCCCGGAAAATATTGCGCAGTAGGGATTCCACACTTAGCCGATTTTTGCTTCCTCTGCTGCCCGACTGCGCTCCCAAGATGGTGCGCAGCCCGACTTCGCTGCGAAGTCGGGTTGCGCACCCAGCACTTAGAAAATTTTGAGGCTTTTTGTTTGCTCTTTTCTCTCAAACTCCCGACATCGCACAATTCATGAAGCGACGCCCGACTTCGCTGCGAAGTCGGGGTTCGCTCTATGCTTGGTCTGACTTTTAAGCAGCGCAAAATTTTGCTCCTTTTCTCACACTTAGCCCATTTCGGTTTTGAAAACTGAAAACTGAATAACTGAAAGAAATATTTACATTCTGACATAAACTGAAATGCAGGAAAAAATATGTACAAGGAAGGACCTCTCGGGCACCTTCAGTGGTGATAGGCCTTTAGGTGGAAACCATTGACGGGAATAGGGAGAAGTTGTCCCTCCATGTCCCTGAGCACGAACGCGTTGAATTGGTTTACCCGAGCGATCTGATAGGGGCCTTCCCAGAGGGCATCAAATTTGTCATGGTTGCCCGGCTTCGCTTTGAGTGAGTCCCACTTGAGCACTAGGTCCCCGATTTTGAAAACCCGGGTGGTGGTCCCTTTTGCAAACCAGCTCTGGGTTACCTCGGCATGTTTGGTAAAGGCCTGGTATGCCTTCTCCCTTTCCTCTTCTAACTGCAATAGTTGACAAAGTCTGGCATCCACTGGATCCCCGTCGCCTTTCTCTTCATCTAACAACCAGAGTGCGGGCATTTCTATGTGGGTAGGCAGAACTGCCTCCTTGCCATATACAAGCGCGTAGGGGGATGTCTTGATAGATTTCTTGAAAGATATGCGATCCGCCCATAACGCCCGGTTCAGAAGTAGGTGCCACGACCTCTTGTTCCTTTCTACTGTTTTTTTATAATCTTCAGCAGATTCTTGTTAGTGGACTCGGCCAGGCCATTCCCCTGCGGGTAGTAGTTTGAGGACATCTTGTGATAGATGTCGTATTTGCTGGTGAACTCCGTGAGTACAGCACCTGCGAACCCGGGACCGTTGTCTGTAACTATTGCCTCTGGGACCCCGAAACGGGTAATGAGGCTCTCAAGGAACCCAATGACCGTTTCTTGGTCCGCATGCTTAGTGGGGATCGCCTCTACCCACCGAGTGAAATAATTGGTGGCTGTAAGGATGAACTTATGTCCTGTTGCAGAGTTGGGCGTGATGGTCCCGACGAAGTCCAGACCCCATCGCTGAAACGGAGTCTCGGCTTGAATTGGCTGGAGGGGCAAGGGTGCCTTCCTATTCCTGCCGGCGAACCTCTGGCATTTTTCACATTTTACACAGACCGCATGTGCGTCTGTGAAGAGGGTGGGCCAATAATACCCGGCTCTGATAATCTTTAAGGCCGTAGGCCTTCCTGAATGATGTCCTCCAGGCATCCCGGAGTGGAACTCTCCGAGGACCTTTGGTTTGTCTGATTCCCTGACGCACCGCAACAGGATGTCGTCAATATTTTTAAAATACAGCCCCTCGGGGCGCAGTACATATCTCAAGGCATTCAGCCTAAACCTCCTTCTTTGTGAGGCATTGAGATGATCTGGACATCTCCTTGTGCTAAAATACCACACCAGGTCATTCGTCCAGTCACTCTCCTCTGATAAGGAGTTGGCAAGGTTAATTTCCGCCATTGGATCCTCCCACTGGCAAGCAGAGATTTCAGCTGCAGCACTTCGGGCCAACTCTTGGCACAGGGCCCGGCCTCTGATCAGCTTCGTTGGCCGTACCTCTATGTCAAATTCTTGGATTTTAGCTATCCATCCTGCCCTCTTGTGACCTGGCTCCCCTTGTACAATGAAATTCCTGACGTCCGGATGTATCACAAAGATAGTTATCCGGCTCTGGGAGACAAAGTGCTTGAACTTCCTGAGAGATCTCATGACTGCGTGCACCTGCCGCTCAATAAAATTGTACTTTTCTTCATGCGGCTGAATCACCTGGCTTAGGAACGCTATGGGGCGCTCTTCGCCATCATCTCCCTTCTGAGTCAGGACTGCAGCGTAGCTCTCGGGCTCTCCCACCGCGTACAGGATGAAATCCTTGGAATAATCTGGATTTATCAATACTGGAGCTTGCGCGATTCTGGCCTTGATCTCTTCGAAGGCTTGCTTCCTTTCGTCAGTCCACAAGAATTCAGCATTCTTTTTTAGGAGTTCGGCCATGGGCTTGATTACTTGTGCGAAGTCCGGTACGAACTTCCTCACGAAGTTGATTTGGCCAAAAAATGATTGTAGCCCTTTCTTGTCAACTGGGATGGATAAGCGAAGAAGAGCTTCTGCTCTGTCAGGATCCACTGCAAGGCCCTTCTCAGAAATGACATGTCCTAGCAGCTTGCCTTCCTTTACCGCGAAGACTGACTTCTTCGGGTTGATGGAAATGCCGAACTCACGACATCTCTCAAATATTTGCCGCAAGTGGGAGGCATGGTCCTCTCTCTTATGTGAAAATACAGTCATATCGTCCAAATAGATGACAATGACCTTGTTGAGCAGCTCCCGGAACGCCAAGTCCATAGCTCTTTGAAATGTAGCGCCGGCGTTAGACAGGCCGAAGGGCATGCGCTGATATGCAAACGTTCCCCATTTGGTGGTGAACGTTGTCTTGTGCTGATCTTCGTCCTTTACCCATATTTGGTTGTATCCAGAGAATCCGTCCAAGAGAGAGAACCTCTGTGCTCCAGCAACTACGTGGAGGATTTGATCAATTTGGGGGAGCGGATAATGATCCTTCAGTGAAGCCTGATTGAGGTTTCTAAAATCCACGCAGAGGCGGATGTCTCCATTCTTTTTTCTCACAGGGACCAGATTCGCGACCCAAGATGAGTGCTTGATGGGGTAGATGATTTTGGCCTCCAGCATCTTCAAGAGCTCTGCTTTCATCATGGCTTCAATTTTTGGGTTCACTGCCCTTTGCTTCTGCTGGAAAGGTCTTGCATTATCTTCCAGCTCTATAGTATGCTGGATCATCTCTCTGTCATACCCCTTCAAGTCCTGGTAGCACCAGGCCACAATATCAGGGAACTCTTCGCATAAAGATCTGATCTGCTCCAGTTCCTTTTCAGTGCAGTCTGTCCCGACCTTGATCACTTTTCCAGGTTCCAGTTCCAGGTCCATGTACTGCTTGGGGTCCACTTTGATTCTGTGGGATATGGCTCTATCGTTCTGATCAAAGAGACTTTCTAGAGTAATCAGTCCTTTCGGGACATGATTGTTTTTTAACTGTATCAACCCCTCGTATTGCTCGTCATCAGGGTCTCTACCTTCGATTGTACTTGCTTCGTTTATCAAAAAAGTGACGATATCCTCGTCACAGTCGAACACCTGCCAGTGGGTGTCTTTATCAAGCACAAAGGCTTGTAGATGGTACGAACCGGCTTCGGCTTCTGGACAGTGTCATCAGCCGGGACGTACCTGGCTCCAACAGACGCCAGAATGTCAGCATGCTTATTCTTCTCACGCGATATGGCTTTGACATTCAAAGAGTCGAATGACTCCATCAGATCCCAGACACGGTTACGGTACGCCTTGAGGTAATGCTTCTTGGAGGCGCACTTATTCGTAATCTGGTTGCACACCAGCTCTGAGTCGCCAAAGATCCGCAAATGTCTTACCCCCGTCTCTCTCGCCTTTCTCAAACCCAAGCACAAAGCCTCATACTCCGCCGCGTTGTTAGTGCGGCTCCAAGCCAGCCTGTAAGTGTAGTCCTTCCGGACTCCGGATGGGGAAACCAGAAGTACACCTGCACCGGCGCCATTTTTGCATCGGGCGCCATCAAAGAACAACTTCCATAGCTTTTCCGGTGCAGGTCCAACCTCCTTTGTCAACTGGTCAAGTCTTTCAGTGGGTGACGGAGTAACAACCTTGCTCGGTCTCAATCATGGCATTGAAGTCTAGCAAGGAGAACTCATCCTCCACTTGTAACAACTCGAGGGCCTCTTCTGCCATATCCACCTCTACCAGTTCTTCAGTTGTCAGCTGAACCATGCCATTCTGCGGCTCTTCTCCGGGTATCTTCTCTACCAGAAATGTGGAAGGCTTTTCATTATAGATCTTCAATCTTCTTCCTTTGAAGGGCACTTCCATATGTGAGTAATCCAGAGACAGATATCCACCCAGCTTCGCAGTGAACTCCCTAGAGAGACACATGCCGAAGTAGGGTTCCAAGTCGACCACAACGACCTCTTGGATGACCACTATGTCGAGGGCTTTATGCAGTCGGATCGGGATATCCTTGATGACACCAACTGTCTTGACAGGGGTGCCGTCTAGCTGCAGCACACCTTGGCTGCTCCTTGTATATTCCATACCGATCTCCTCGCAGACGGCTCTCGGCATGACAGTAGTGGAAGCACCAGAATCCACCATGCAGTTGTGTACTATATAGCCTTCCATCCGCAACGACAGATAGAAAGGAGGTGGCCTGTTTTTCCCGGTAGCAGAAACTGTCAAGGGCTGAGCTAACACAACAGGCTGCGTCGGCTTTCCATATTTCACGCTTTTCAAGGATTCCTGCAACAGGTCAACTTGCCCTGGGAGCAGAAGAGCCTCGTACATACTTATCTTTGTCGGGGTCCTTTTGAGCTCATCAACTATATTGTAGGTTGAAGTGTCGGCTCCCTCTATCTCTTTCGCTGGCTCATACCTGGTCCGGTATTGCTGCGTGGCTTCGACTCTCTGTCTCTTCGTCAGCGACGGATACCTCAGCTTCTCTTGAGCTTGTTCTTTTGTTTCGGCTAGAGGTTGGGCTGCGGGAGCCTTCATCGCGGGAGCCTTGAGCGTAGGGAACCTCTCTTTGGCTGTAGGAGGCAAAGGTGACTTGTCAGGTGGTAGCCCAGCAGGCTGCGCCCTCTCTCTTCTGGCGTATACTTTCAACGGCTTTGTTTGGGCCGTGGCAGCCTCAATGGGCCTTCTGCCTTCCTTGGTCAAGAGCGACACAGGATCTTCTTCTGGGACTGCAAAGTTGCCTTCATCATCCAGGATCATGTATGCTTCGTCCTCCATGGCGCTGCCCGCAAGGGTCTGAAGATAATGCTGATGCAGCGTGCAACTCTCCTCTCCATGTGGATCGTTGCATGTGGAGCACCAGTTAACCTGGTCAGAAGTGCCAGGTTGAACCTCATTGGCAGCATTCCTTGCCGGGGGCCTTTGCGCTTGCGCAGCTTGATCTTTTGTTAGCGTCGGGGGAGGATATGGTCTCCTTGGAAGGAACTCCATCTGGGCTTGCTTCTTCTTCATTATTGTCATATCGTTGGAAATAGTATGATAACCAGAGGCCAGAGCCCGTACCTCCTGAAGGATTTTATTCTGAATGTCATTATCAGCAGGCGCCGGCCGGGCCGGCGGAGGTATTGCAGCTAATGGTGGAGGTGCAGAATACGCCGCGTAATGAGGGGGAGCTGGGAGTGCGGGATACTGCGGAGGTGGAGGTGGCGGATTAGGATAATGGATCTGAGGCTGACCATAGGGGTTTATAATCGGTGCTGGATTCCATGGCTGTTGGGGGTACTGATTTGATGAGGATGGCATTACACCAGACGCCGATGGGTATTGGGACTGAGGGAAATCAGGATAGATGGGAGGCTGCATTCTATGCGGAAGTCTGCCTATAGAGATTATGTCTAACTCTGCTTGCTGGGCAGCTTCGTATAGGGCAGGGAAAGTGTCGACCCGGGCTATCTTGAGAAGTAGGCAAATATCCGAATTGAAAGACCTCAGGTAATAGTGTGCAGCTTGACCCGTCGGAGGTCGCAGTTCGCGAGGTACTCTCTTCCAGGACCTTGCAAACCTTATGTTGAAGTCTGATATCTCCTCTTGCGGGTGGCGTTGGATACTCTGAAACTGATGCAACAATGAAGAGGGGTCGGCAGACTCGTTGCATCCCTTTACGAGCCTGCCTGCCAACTGGGGCCACCCCGTGATAGCTCCTTCTGGCAAAGATCTCCACCAGTAGAGAAGCTTCCCTCTCAGAGAAAGAGCCAATAGACGGGTCTTAACACTCTCACTCGTAATAGAGTGCAGTGCAGCCAAGGCCAAAATGTCTTGGATGTGCTCATATGCCGTTTTCCCGGAGCCATCGTAAGTAGGGATGGATTTCAAGGCAGCGGGGGGCACAGCCTCTTGTCCAACTAGAGCCAAGGGCCCCGTGGAGTCAACTGCTAGGAAGAGGTCGTCATCATTTTGTTGGGCAGCCATGTCTTCTTCCTCTCCGGTCGTGTACTCGGTATCAGTGCTGTCCGAAGTTGTAGGTTGCTCTTCAATTTCGGCCTCTTCGACTTCAGCTTCTTCGATCTCGGCTTCTTCGATTTCAGCTTCGAGTTCGTCTATGTGAGCTTGGTAGTCAGCCAGCCTTACGCGCTCTCCAGGAGCGTTGATGTCGATTTCGTAGAGATCAGGCTGGTTTCCCGGATTCCTTGCTCTCCACCTTCTTGTATGCATGAAGGCGCTTGGACCGGTCTCACGGACTCGGAGGATATTCAGGTACTTGCAGAGTCGCCAGGTGTTCTGATTTAACAACAATGAAGCGAACACCAATGCTTCGATTCTGTTTTGGGTGGGAAACTCCCGTGTCCCACCGGGCGTGCCAGAGAAATTGTTGGTTACGAATCTGCCACTAGGATAGGATTTAGTGTAATGCGCCCTAGATTCGCCCAGCAGATTGAAAGGCCGGAAGGAAGGAATGCCTTCCATGCCAATCTCCGGAGGAGGCCGACTTCCTATGTTTTCTCGGTTGTTTATCAGCTCGGAGTGCGGGAAAGAAACTAAAATGCGAGAAAGAAATATAAATGTATTTGTATTGGGTGGGGAGGATAAGCAACACAACAACTATCAATCACCACTACTAACAACAATTAAACACAGAATACGTTGCAGAAACTATCAATGTCATTCATCCTATGTATCCTCTACCTTTGCATTCCGGGAATACTTAACTATCAAATACCGATATCCAGATAGCGAGAATAACAGTAAGCAATAACATAAGCAACATGAGGCAGAAATGCTAAGTAAAGGCAGCATACAGGACAAGAACAGTCAATAGAGCCAAGTGTATTTTGTATTCAGAAGCAAACGCACAACTACAATGGTTCCCTAGCAATATATCCCCCTTCCACCCTTTTACAATGATATTGCCGAGCTATTTATAGCGCAAATTTCCCCCCATTACATCATTGGGCACAGGATCCCGGACTCGACAATTAACCGAAGAAGTCGACAAATGACAAAAGCGGCAAAAAGCGGCTGATGTTGACCTCTGCCGGCATGGAATGTGCTTGCGGTAAGGTCCACTTGAAGGATTGGCAGCTACGTGGCGGTGAGGGGATGATGCTCCGAGTCAGCTTGACTGAGGGCAGCTTAAGTACAATAATCCAATTCACGCTCGCACACCACCCGTCACATCTCTGACTCGAATCCCGAGGCTGGACACCTGTCAGAATCTGATAAGGGACAAATCTGCCTTGGGATCTCGTCTCTCTTTCTTGCCCGACTTCGCCCGGAATTGGAGCGCAATCAGACAGCGCAAGGGGGAAGTAGCGCAGTTGGGGAGGCCTCCGTGCCTTAGAAAATTTCCGGGCTGTCTTCAACATTCTGCCCGAGTGCGCACAAGTAAGTGGGCGCAGCCCGACTTCGCTGCGAAGTCGGGTTGCGCACCCAACACTTAGCCACTTTTTCAGCCACATCGCCCCGACTGCGCATGAACTTGAGGGCGCAGCCCGACTTCGCTGCGAAGTCGGGTTGCGCACTCAACACTTAGAAATTTTCAGGGCTCCACTGATTCCCAGGTGCGCACAAAAATGAGAGCGCACCCCGACTTCGCTGCGAAGTCGGGGTTCGCTCTTATACTTAGCAAAATTCTGATCATCTCTCCGCACTTCGGCTCCCCAAGTGCGCTCAAACTCAGGGCGCAGCCCGACTTCGCTGCGAAGTCGGGTTGCGCAATACCAATACTTAGAATTTTTAGGGGCCTTTTGCTCTCTTGGAGAAATTGACAGGAAAAAGGAAAGGAGAAAGGGGGGAATGAAGGGAATGAAACTGATGGAAGGGAAGAAAGGGGATAGTGGAGAAAGGGAAAGGAGGAGGAGGGAAGGGAGAGCAGCATCCTTACAAGAAAAATGAAGACATGGCACCCCGTGCAAAATGTGGCAACAAGTACTTAGGCAGTGCGGAAAGGGATTCGTCCTATCTATGACACCTGCTTAAAAGGATCACCTTGGAGAGTCTTAATTATAGGGTTTATGTCAAGTGATAGTGGCAAATAAGGTGGTTGATGGAGTGAATAAAATAAATTGGGTTTGTCTTATTACTCCCTGACTATTATAGGGATAGACCCTAGACATTGTTGTTGCAGCTATTATAGGCGTTAAGTGCAATAACGAGTCGCGACAACATTACCTGTAAATGATTGTCAGAGGCGCTATATATATCAAACGCTGCTTCAAAACTTTAAGGTTTGAGAAAGGGTTGATTGTTTTTTTTTTTAACAAATGATACAAAGCATGAAATTCGAATCATGAAAAGTGAAGGTGTCGATCTCGATTGAAATTGCATCTTTTACAAGCATTTAATTTTGAACAATAGAGTTTTGAACTTTGCAAAACTAAGTTTACTAGCCTTTTGAAATGACTCACTCTTAAATCAAATATAGTTTGATAAATTGATAATTACACCCTAATAGCCCTTAATTCCTCTTAAAAGAGAAGTGCATAACTATATAACTCCTAATGGTTATATAGTTAAAAAAAATAGAGAACAATATAATAATCTTTTCACTTTAAAAAAAAATGTCTTCAAGAGGTTAAAAGGCATCCAATTTCATATGCCTTCAATAAATAAAAAAATGCAAGCGATGGGAATTGAACCTAGGTTGATCGGGCCACAAAGGACAATACTACCACACACTAACCGCCAAAATGCCCCATGTCCTTGGGTCTTGAAAGGAGCTCCTATAGCCAAATAGCAGTGGCTAGAACCACTAAAGCGTTGTCTGATCCTTCCTTTGCATGCAGCCTGAGGGCATCAAACCTGTCGTTCTGCTCTGCCTCATCGAAGCTTATACTAGTGGGTACCAATAGTTTGCCACCATGCAACCTACCTCAAGCAACACCTCTTTGAAGGTGAATACGACAATGCTAGTTGTCACCTTTCAGTCGAATGAGGTTATTGGTTTTTGCTCACAAAGCATGAGCTTTTCTAGTACGTAGTGGATCAAGAGACGACAACGCGTTTGGAAGTTGACCATGATTCCAGCATGGTGCTTTGGTTGGTGATGCACTTCAGGTTGTGTGCTAGTTGATGTTGTGCGGGGTCTGGTGGCACCTCCAGAGCCCTGGTTGTGTTATTGTATGCCCTTGCGGCCTCCTTAGATATATCAAAGGTTACCACCCCAAGTCATTCATGTTTTTTTTTTCACGAATCTTCACCTCGAATCAACCCCCATGGATCTCGGATCTCCCACGTCCTTTTGTTCAATTTTGTGCAGGCAAAGAGGTGCAGTCGACTTCGAAGGCGGAGTTGAACACGGTTGAAGCGCCCCCTCAACGTCATCCTTTGTTTCTCATGCTCCTATCCACGTGTTGCTCGACGACAAAATTTTGAATTGACTTAAGACCACCGGAGCAACATAGATGGACCCACCAGGACATGCCACGTCAGGAGGATGATTTGGTGGACGTGGAGTCCACGTGTGCTTCTTATGCTTCTAATCGTTCTGACATGGACAAATGTCTTCTGCTTCATCAGGATTTGAGAATCCTTGACATCGCTGTGAACCCACCTCGAAATCTACTAGCGCACTTGCAACGTTGACGCAAAAGAAAGTCTGCAATCCGCCTTCAGATCTGCTCCTTTATGGTTTGGGCTACTATGGTCTGCTGCCATGAGATCCTTCACGGTGATTTCACAACTTTGATTGGCTGCAAAACGCCATGCTGCTCCAGACTATGTCGTCGGCGTTCTTGTTTGCCACGAGCTTGATGCCCACAATCGACCTCGGCCTTCTTAGATCTTAGTGTTGCTTGCCACGAGCCTGATGCCCACAATTGACCTCGGCCTTCTTAGATCTTAGTTGCAACACTTTGGGTTGCCGTTTGAATGGCTTTCTTTGCAAGTAGTACAATGCCGTCCTCGGATCTGAGCGCTCCTCCATCGACCAGTTACATCAACTGCTCGATCTTTGGCACCGCAGAAAATACCTTGCCCTGGCAAATTGAATCGGATTAGCGCGAGCGCAATTCATAAGAGTGCTCAACCATTATCACCCCATGAACCGTGTGCTCTGATACCACTATAGGAAATTAGCTATCATTTATTGATTCAACATAATATTAAATACATGCAATCTTCGTTACGATCAATGATCGTTACAAACGAAGCTTGATACAAATGAGGAGATTGTTACAAATGATGCTCCATCTAGAATGCCAAACTAATGTAATAAATTATTCCTAACATGTGCAACATGGAAGAAAAAATGACTTGCTAATGTAGTGAGCATGTCTATCATCACCTCTCAAATTGTAAACATAAATGTTTTTCCAACCAATTACATGAGTCATGAATTCAATAAAAGTCCTTTGTAATAGTATCAAGTTTTTATCATTCAAAGATGCAATTTCAAATTTCAAATAGCATTTGAATTGTAGAAATTAACTTATCCAAATGAAATGTGTAGCAAATTGGGTCTTCCACATAATAATTCCTTTAATTATCATTAGATCAGGGAGCAAAGGACACGTCCATTTTATTGATGTCATGTCTTTCATCTCAGGCTCTTGGTTAGTGTTTTTTTCCTTCACCATGGTCTCTTGACATTCCAGGAAGAAGAAAAAAATTTACAAAATCATAAATTTTTTAGTGGGACTTTTTCAGCTTTAATGATATTTTGGATTTGGCAAGAAGGGAGGGAGGGAATTAGAAAGCAAATTTGAGTGAGAGTCAATCCTTATCCCAATAATTTAATATATTTGTATCTTGTTACAAGTTTATACGTACAACAAGCAAATTGACAACAGTCATAACTTCAACATATTGTCAGTAAGCAACTAATCTCAGCAACTCCATTTAGAAGATGCAAGAAATAAACCAAATTCTTTCAAGAATAATATGCATTGAACTCAATCTGAGAAAATATTTTTATCTCCCTATTTGGTTTATTCTTCTCTCAAGTATTTTAATTTTCAATTGTCAAGTAAAGAGTAAATGAAATAAAACTAGAGGTCTTCTTTATGGAGAAAGAAAAGAGATTGAAGATGGTGTAGTATAGGGTTCTATGTATTCCAAAAAAAAACAATACAAAGAATAATAGCAATAAAAGTTAACATTGAACAATTAGAATAACTCATAATAGTGGTGAAGATATATCATTATTTTTTGGAAATAGTACATTAACTAATTAACCTAGTCATTTATGATAACAACATGCACTTGGACAAAGCTATCTATAGCATCAAACATCATAACCATGATGTACCACAATGGTGTATAATGATACTCCATGATATTGGCAAGGGGTAAATATATACACAAAGAGATTATTTAGGAGCGGTTGCAACCAACAAACTGCCATGTGCCCTGACATGTAACTACATACATGAAATTTATGTGATGTACATTATTACAAGCACTTAGGTTTTCATACAGCCATGACAAATTATATACAAAACACTCAAGTGTCAACTCACTACTACAATGGCACTTGATCTTGCGCCACATTAGTTTTTCTACCTATGTTTTCCTCCTCTTCTAGCGTCCCTGTCGATTGCATCACCAGAATTCTCGGTTAGGCAGACTTTCTTTGGAGCAAGTGGCTGTGTCGGCTCATTGGTGGAGGAATCTAGGAACTGTTGGATTTCGTGGCAAGTCTCGTTATATTTCTACTACATATGATTGCCATGCTTATTGTGACTTGATCCAATTCCTCTTACCCTTCTCGAATTTTTGTTGCTTTTTTCTTGCATTTGCTAAGACATGGTTGCCACATGTTGTTGCGTCATATCTAGATGCACATTACATTCTTGCAACTGAGAATCAAGGTGGCCCAAGCAAAGCAGTGGTTGATCAAGTCCTCTTAGATTTAGGTGTCACATCAACCCAAGCCTAGAAGCCTGAAGAATTTTTGGATAACACCATTTCTACTTTTGGTGCCACCTTGCCTATGTCACCAACCTTAAGAGTTAACGTTGTTTGTACTGTCGTGCCTTGATAATACGGTTTGCCATCATACCACAACAATGCAGTCATGATGTAAGACATATGTGGCCCGCTTTAATCCCATATAACCAATTAGGAAAAATACCCCATTGACAATCACAAAAGATGTTTAATTGAAAGTCAATATTGATAGACTTTGCCAACAATAATTGAAGCATTGTATCTATGCCACTTTAAGTGGGGGGATATAAACATTTCCCAAAAAATGAATAAGGTTCTAAGAAATCCAATTTGAAAAAAAATGAAGAAAACAACATATAATATTTCATGTATCCCATATAAACATTTAAGTGGGGATATGGACACTTACCAAAAAATGAATAAGGTTATAAGAAATCTAATTTGAAAAAAAATGAAGAAAACAACATATAATATTTCATGTATCCCATATAACCAATTAAAAAAAATATCCCACAGTGGAATTTTGACAATCACAAAATATGTTTAATTGAAAGTCAATATTTTTGTCTCAATAATTGAAGGATTGTATCTATGCAACTTTAAGTGGGGGGATATAAACACTTCCCAGAAAATGAATAAGGTTGTATGAAATCAAATTTGAAAAAATGAATGAAAATAATATATTATATATCATAAGGTTTTATGAAATCCAATTTGACAAAATGAAGAAAATAATGTATAATATTTCATATCTATCTAACTATCTATATAGTTATTTTTTGAAATTCATAACTAATTCAAAAGTTTTTAATATTTTTAAACACAATTATTCAAACACCATTTAGATCAGAACATAGAACATGGGATGGGTATACCTTATAAAGAGTTCTTATCATAGGAGAAAGTACAATAAATAAAAAGTCATTGCATCATTCAAGTATAGTAAGTGTTAAGATCACCAAGCTGAATAATGTCATACGTCTAGTAGGATGCTGCATGTCAAATCTGTTATGATTGAGGATCTTTTTCTGCCATTGTTTTCTTTGTTATTTTGTTGCTCTGTTTGTTTGCTTTTGGTTTATGTTTTTAACTCCTGGATCTCTCACCTTTAGAATTTTTAAAATGATGGGTTTGGTATAAGGAAATTCCCTAGTAGGCAGCAAGCTGGCAGAAAATGCCTGAGAAACATTGAACATTCCTGTTTTGGGATATGTTTCCTTAGCAGTTCCCCTGTTTCACACGTATTTCTGTACCAGACAGATTGCTTTGTGTTGAAACAGGAGGAAAGACTGACGTACTGGCAATATAAGATTTTAGTAGGAACTTGACCAATATTTAAGGGCCAGTTTACAATTTTGACAAGTTTTAGCTCCTTGCTGATGATGAATTTGGGCCAAAACAAAACTATTGAGATCATTTCAATTTTGATTCGAGAGTTGGAGGTACTGTTGTTTCAGTTAATTCTGGAGACCTACAAAGTCTCCTACAAAGCTAAGTTGAATGAAACTTGGAAATGGGTATTCTGAAATGGAAATGGCTCAGGAAACGCAAGTCCTCAAACCCTTTGGGAACCCAAAAACAACAAAGGAAATGCCTAATAAAAAATAGTGTAAAATATTTTAGAAAATTTTAGACAAAATTGAATCAAGGAGATCGCAAATGGATGGAAATACATTTAATTGTTAAATCTCATATAGAGTACAATTGTTAATGTCAAAGCTCAACCTTTATAGATCATGCTATACAAGTCATGAGTTTCCTAGAGTGTCCCAGTTCCTAAAATGGGAAACAAAGGCACCCTAGGAATTTTCTCCAACCTAGCTATAAGACATAAATAGTACTATTGAGTTCTGCATTTGGTTATGCATAGTGATCATATCTCATAGTTGTGATCTTCACATTTCATGTTCTGAAGCTAAATATGCTTTTTCTTCATGGATCCCCTGATTAAAATTTAAAATATGAAACATCTATGCACATCTACTTCACATTGCTGTCTAGATGCATGATTTTGATCTCTTTCCTTGAGCTTACATGGTTTTATGAAGGAAATTCAGATTGAGGTGCTTCAGACCCATATTTATCAGTTCAGAAATTGATATTCTAGGCATATCTTTGTCATCTTCTTTGCATATATAAGTAATTGGCATATACTAATGATCTACAAATAATTTGTTTACCCTTTGATGCTTGGAATTTCCCTTTGAGAAGTTGGTGATTTGATGTTTAACCATTCAGGTACTGCTATAAGATACCAGATAATCTACCACTGGCTTCAGCTGCACCTTTGTTATGCGCTGGCATTACTGTATATAGCCCTATGATCCGTCATCACATGAACCAGCCAGGAAAATCTCTTGGAGTGATTGGCCTTGGCGGACTAGGTCATATGGCAGTAAAATTTGGGAAGGCTTTTGGACTAAATGTAACAATTTTTAGCACATCTGCTTCAAAGAAGGATGAAGCATTGAATCTTCTAGGAGCAGATAAATTTATCGTATCATCTGACAAAGAACAGATGGAGGTATATTGTTCACAACAACATACATAATTTAGACTATTATGGTAGTTTGTGTAACGTCTGGATGTGAATTAGAAAAAGGTTTTTTATTTCTGTCTAAGTGCTTTTGTTGCAGGCTTCCTCAAAGACTCTAGATTTCATCATCGACACTGCTTCAGGTGATCACCCAATTGATCTTTACATGCCACTTTTAAAGACAGCAGGAGTGTTTGTCATGGTAGGATTCCCTTCTGAAATCAAGATTCATCCTGGCAATCTTCTTATTGGTAAGTTGAGTATGAGGACTTTCTCTTGATGAAAATAGTCATTACAGTCGCTCTTTTAGGGTGCTTCTGTTGCTTTCTATTCCTGGCTACGTAATGCACTCCCATTGACCTATTTTAGTAATCTGTGAAGATTAGCATAGTTTTATTTCATTTCTTCACTTAATTTTCTATTTGGATATTGAAAATTTTCATTTCTAATCACTAAACGTGCAGTTTGTCCTTCATCAGTAATTTTCATTTCATTACTTTTCTTCACTGATTTTTTCTCTTTGGATATTAAAATATTTCAATTCCTATCACTGAAAGCACAATTTGTCCTTCAACAGTAATTTTTATATAGCAGCACTCTATTGCCGATTTCCATGAATATCTCCTGCATTCTTTGTTCATGAATAATGTTAGTGCATTTGTCAGTAATTATATGGTATTGGCTGCAAAAAAACATCATTTTGGTTTTCTAGATTGTTGACATTGGAACCATGGTAATGTGTGCCAGTGGGAAGGAAACGCTAGTAGTATGTACCAATTGTTTTTGCCATCCCTTTAGTACTGTTTAAAATGGAACTTGTGACACAATGCAGACATCATACTCATGTTAACATCTGTACATATTCGCATTATCCAGTACAGAAAATATGATAGGTGGATCAGATATATGTTATGTGATATGCAACAAGTGGGTATTTTAGCATGACTTGGCTAGTACATTTTCAGTTGATGGAAAATTTAATATGTTGTTTATGTACTCTACTTTGCTTTAAATACATGTGCAGCACTCTTATTTTGATTCTGCATGCAGGCATGAAGACAATTGCTGGTAGCATAACAGGGGGCACCAAAGACACTCAAGAAATGATTGATTTTTGTGCTAAAGAAGGGATTTATCCAAAGATTGAAGTTATTCCAATCCAGAAGGTGAATGAGGCTTTAGAACGCATGATAAAAAAGGATGTGAGATACCGCTTTGTGATTGACATTGAGAATTCTCTACCCTCGGAATAAGCATACAAGAATTAATAGTGAATGATGTAAATTTTAAAACTCCATGCCACATGGTATAGAATTGTGATAGACACAAAGTTTACATATAAATGGACAGTACATGCTATTTAGAACAAAAGGGTATCTTACTTTTTAGGCAATGGAGATTAGTTAATGATTCAGCTGCATTCCCATTAGAAAAGAATAATGCTATTGTGTAGTCCCTGTGGGACATCGTAGTGGTTTGGGCTTTGGGCTCTCTTCCAATGGACCCAGGGTTCAAACCATGGCAGGGTGTGTGTACATATGTAGAAGCTTGTTAACAAAACTAAAATAATAAAAAACTAATTTAAAAAAAAAAAATGCTATTGTTTTTGTTTTCCCTTATTGTTCATTATTCTTGCTGCCTATTTCTCTACCAATTTCTGTAGCACTGTCGTGCCTCCTTGTACTTCTTACTATGGTCTGGATCAGAAGTAGTAAATACACTGCTGACCATATATAGTGGCTACTAAGCAGTTTAGCATCAACTGTTCCCTTCATGTTCATGCATGATTTTCTTCAATATCTTGTTGGATTTTCAAGAAAAAAAATGTAGGCAGGTTTATCCATTCATGTGCAAACTAATCCAGTGCAAGCTCTGGTCTGCATGGAAATTACTAATGAAATGCGTTGGTTTTCAAGAAAAGAAATGTAGGCAGGTTTATCCATTCATGTGCAAACTAATCCAGTGCAATGCTTTGGTCTGCATGGAAATTACTAATGAAATGCATTACTATATATCCTAACTAATCAGTAATTTCCATCATATAGTTCAGGGATGGGATGGTTTTCCTTGCTTCAAGTGTCCTAAGCCTATTTCATCATTAAATAGATCGATCAAGGAGTAAAGCATAAACTACAAAAGACAGTCTTTACCCCAAACTAGGCATGTTTTTCTTCAATATCTTGTTGGATTTTCAAGAAAAAAAAAAGTAGGCAGGTTTATCCATTCATGTGCAAACTAATTTAGTGCAATGCTCTGGTCTGCATGGAAATTACTAATGAATTGCATTACTATATATCCTAACTTATCAGTAATTTCCATCATATAGTTCAGGGATGGGATGGTTTTCCTTGCTTCAAGTGTCCTAAGCCTATTTCATCATTAAATAGATGGATCAAGGAGCAAAGCTTAAACTACAAAAGACGGTCTTTACCCCAATCTGTACTTTCTATCTTTTCAAATGAGATTTTTCATTATGATAATAAAGTTTACCTTTAGAAAACATCTGTGGGATGAAAAAAAATTCTTGGGATATTTTGTCTTTTGGAGGTGGAGAATATTCTTGTGTTAAAACTTTGTTTCATTCAGATCTTATTGGCAGTTCCATTGTAGACTGGCTTATGTCTAGTAGAGCACACCTATTAAATGCTACTGAAGCGCAAATAAGATATTTTGCATATTATCAGCGATACGTTTGATTTTGATGACCTTTAACATGCTCACTTATCTTTTAATTCGTTTCTTTTTATAATGCAGAACTTCACATGTGCTGCACTCTCAAAGGCATACATGAAATTTGCACTTTATAGAATTTTCTTGATATATTCTTATTGAAACTCGCTTGTGTTGTTAGCATTGCTTCTAGACTAAGCTGGAACCCACATAACTTTACTTCCCTTTCACATCTGCAATTTGTGGATGATACTGGTCTAAAGGGATTGGCAAAGAATCAGACTGTGGATTCATGCAGGCGGAAACACACATTAAGTGAATGATACTACTTCGATGAGTAGATGACGAAATTTGAATCGAGGATCATACAAACTGAAGTGACACTCCTACTCACTAGAACTAGTTGCAGGAGCCAACACTAATCAAAAGATTTATTCTCCTTCCTTTAGTCAGCACCCATTGAAGCATAGCTTGAGGTGGTCACACAGTCCTCTGAGAATATTATATGAAATTCATGTATGGCAGCTTTTAATTACAACCTCTCTCAAGCATATTTTCTTATGGCAATAACAAAAACCATATCAAAGAGAGCATACTACTTTTGTGGTTGTCTTTTGAAGAGGATATTCAGTTTGTAGAAGAGAACCAGCACAAGTATATAGTATAGTATAGATTTTCAAAGCATCTTCCTTGTGCATGAGAGCAATCACTATGTAGGGGACAAAAGAACCACCCATTCAGCTTCAGTTTACTGCTATTAGCAATTGAATATGTTTCCATTATAATTCTGGATATCTAGTTGCAACTTTAGACAGGTGATGCAATGTTCCGTGCATATCGATGGGCAGTGCATAAACGTGTACAAGGCCGTGCATCCAAGAAAATGCCAGACATACTGAAAAGTCATGCATCCCTGAAAAGTTAGATCGAACTCATATACACCATCTGTTCCTCTGTATGGAAAATGTTATTTTTTTGATAACTTGCAAGAGTATTAATGTCTAACAACTCTCATGCTTCTATAGAATATATGTAGTTGAAAGTGCTTGAACTTGCATTATTCTTTCAAAAGTTTTGCTTTTATATGTGTACGCAATGGCTTTGTAGGTCAGCATGGATCATAGGAAGTCTCTAGGATTTGCAAGTATAGGAGTTATGCACAATATATTCTAGCCTGGTTCCTGTAATATGTGCCAAGTTCCTTGATGGTTTGTTGCCCGTCTCAACACAATAGTTCCAAGCAGGTTGTATGTCTTGGTTTTCTATGTATATTATGACGAACTCTTTCTTATGCTAAAGTAGCAAGCACATCCTGTTTAGGAATCTCCCTTGTGATGCTTGCACCATATTAACCACTATGGTGTTTGATGGCATTTTGGTGAAATTTTCACCTAGAAATATCACATAATATTTGTTTTGAATATATTTTTTTTGATGAAAAAAACAAATTTATATTAAATTAAGATAAAAGCCTTTACAATAAAAAAAAATGGGTGGGTTAACACACCCCATGGGGAATCAAACTAACCCTCATTGACAAGGGTTAGGAAACAAAGCCACCAACAAAACACAAGTTTACCAATCATGATCATTGATGATCATTACATCAAAGAAAGCATATCATATGGAGTAATGTGCCCTGGCGTGTTGTCCTGCATAAATTGCTAGTGATTATGGGATGGGAATCCACCCCTCTACATCACGATTAAGGCCTTCAGTACCCGCGTCGCTCCAACCAACAACTGGCCCAGGTGAAACTAGTTGAACATCATCCCACCCCCAACCTGGCGGGACGAACAAGCAATGTCAACATTAGGCCGCTTCCTGACTGGTGAGGGCTGGGACCAGTGCCTGTCTACGAGAGCACTTCTTGCATATGATGGAGGCCGACGGCGAGAGCGGGATCGAAAATGCTCCTGAGAAGAGCGCTCTGGGGGATCCGATTGATTGTACACGGAGCATTGGCCTAGTGCGCCAGAAGAACTTGCAGGTGATCCAACTCCATAGCAACTTTGTTGGCTTGAGTACATATCTGTAGCCACATGTCATTAAAAACTTCTAATTTGTCAGCATGAGTAAATGTGACAGAAGGTGTATACTATTTAAAAATAATTCTGTTACGGGCCTTCCAAATATGAAAGAGCAGGCTAATCCTGAAAACCTGCCACACTTCAAAAAGTGGGAGAGACAAAGTAAAAGAGTCCCCAAGAAGAGCTTGGGGCCAAGAAACTCTTGCAGCTGTAAATGGGGAAAAAAAGGAAAGAACCCATTCCCAAGCTTACCTAGATCTTCTGCAATTCCAAAAGAGGTGAGTACAAGACTCGGGTACACCACAAAAAGGATATTTAGGATCAAGAATTCCAAGGTGCTTCAAACGTTCCCCCAAGGGAAGGCCTTGACACAACAAGCTCCATGCAAAAAATATTGCTTGGGCTCAACATAAGTAGCCCAAACATTCTGAAATCTAGAATTCCATCTAGTCCTTGTAGAAAATAAGTCCCAATGTTGATTGAGCTTAGGCACTATAGGAATATGAGGAGATAACCATTTATACCCCAAATGAGCCTTATAATTAAGCAAAGGAGTGTCAACATGCCATCTCTAGTCTGACCACCAAGGATGTTATGAGCGCACACCAATCTTGTGCAACATAGAAAAAGGGGTGAGAGCAATAACAACATCATAAGTATCTTTATCCACACCATTCAGCTTGAAGGTGCATTTGAACTCATTCCATGGGATCCAATCCTTGGTCTGGCGAGAAAAGAAATCAACTATTGTAACAATACCCTTTTTGAAAAATCGTTGAGCATGAATCCATTGCACTTGAGCTAAGGGAGAACCTTGATGAAGAAACATGGGGGACCACCAAATATTCATAGAATTGATGGATAAGCCTTTACGAAAGCCATCTCCTCTCCAACAGATCCAAGGAGTGAGTTGTTGCTAGGCTTTCCATATACTTTTAATAACAAAGGAGCCAAAAATCTTAACAAAAATTGAAGCAACAATGAGAGAGGGAAAATCCAACCCTCTCCATGCTCTACGGTTTAAGGGAAGACTAGAGGAAATGAAATGTCGAACCAAAACTTTCCAAGCTTCAGCTCCCTTAGAGCCCTGACCACCCACTTAGCACATAAAGCAATACCTTATCGTCTATAGTCCAACAGACCCATTCCGCCAGATTCTCTGGGAAGACAACAAATATCCCAGGCAACTCTATGAAATCCCTTTGTTTCAGAAGAATTATTCCAAAGAAAATCTCGAAGGAGTTTCTCAAGCTTCTTATAGCAAGCTTGTGAAGGAACCCAACAAGAGGAATAGTATACATGAGTGGCAACTAAAACTTTAGAGCAAATATGAAATTTACCTGCTAATGACAACTTCTTAGTAAGCCAAAAATCAAGTTTCTTTTCAACTCTTTGAAGCACATAATTCCAAAGTTGAGCAGGGGAGCCTTGAAAGGCAAAAGGAATACCAAGAAACTTAAAAACTTCTCCAGGAGGGATCCAATTCCAATGATACCCTTGAAGCCAAGGCGACATAGGCAAGGGAGACTATCTAAAGCAGGAGGTCTTCCTCCATTGTATGCTAGAACTAGAGGTTGTGCAAAAGGTGTTCAGACAAAATAGAGCATTAGAAATAGATTGCTCCTCTTCCCTTATAGTAAGAAAGGAGTCATCAACAAAGTGACCATTAATAAGTTGTCCCTGATCATTCGAAAGAGCAATTCCTTTAATAAGACTTGTAGAAGCTTGAGCAGCTAAAATATAGTCGAAGGCTTCAACAACAAGCACATATAAAGAGGGAGCAATAGGACACCCTTGCCGAATAGACCTAAAAAGGCCCACTACTTCAGACTGTGAATTGTTCATATTGAGAATAGTCGAAGCATCTCTGAATAGCATAGCAATAGTCTGAATGAAAACTGGCCCGAATCCTAAAGCTTTGAGCATAGCAAGAATGAATCTCCATTCAATGCGATCATAAGCTTTCTCAAAATCAATCTTAATAAAAAGCATGTTCTGGTTTGACATCCGAGCCCATTCCATGCCCTCCTAGATAGCCAAAACATTGTCGAGGATGTACCTTCCTTGAATAAAGCTAATTTGCTCTGATCTGACTATCAAAGGAAGAAGAGGCCTAAGGCGAAGAGCCAAAGCTTTGGCAATGATCTTGTAACTAACATTCAACAAAGTAATAGGCCTCCAATTAGTGATCAACTCTGGGTCCCCTTGCTTGGGTATGAATTTGATATTGCCCCTATTAATAATTGCTCCCAAAGAGCCTACTCGAAGAGCCTCTAGATAAAATTTATGCAGATCAGGACCAACTAAGTCCCAAAGACCCTTGTAGAACTCACAGGGAAAGCCATCCAGACCTGGCGCTTTATCATTTGCCATTTGAGATAATGCATCCTCCAGATATGTAAGGGAGAGTAGTTTATCACACCCTGCTCTTTGAGACTCTAAAACCTTAACTGGTACAACTACCATACAAGTTGCCAGTGCTTGCTCCCGCTCAGGGGAATAAGCTTGAGCGGCAAAAATATTAGTATAGTGCTTGACAAAAGCATCAATCATCTCAGGAAGAGAGGTAAGCCTTATTCCATTGTCTTGAATGGCCTTGAATTGAGTAGCTTGCCTGGGAGGGTGAAGCCTTTGAAAAAATTCTTTGGTGACCCTATCACCAACTTTAAGCCAATGAAGACGGGCTTTAATTCGAGCTCCTCGAGCCTCATAAAGTTCAGCAAGTTTAAGTTCATGCCTCAGTTGGGCAACATGAGACTGAAGTTCAGGATTAAATGGATAGGCCTCAAGCTTGAGAGAAGCTTTGGCAAGCTCATCATGAAGGACAACATTGGAATGTCTTCTGAATTGCGCCACCTTTTTCCCCAAAGTACGGAGCAAGATAGTTGTACGAAAAATGGCATCATTCCACCATTCTATCCAACCCAACTCTCTAGTAGGTCTAGGAACTAGATTCCAGACTCTACGGATATGACAGACCATGGAAGGGTGCTGAAGAAAGGAAGTATTGAAAAATTTTTGACTTGTAGTGTCTCTGAGGTAGGGATTTCATCAACACATTAAACATGATGGGTGAATGGTCGAAAGTAGTGGTACTAGGAATGGTTTCCACAAATGGAGTTGAAGCATTTCTCCTATGAAAGAAAAATTGCACATGATCTGAAAGCATGGCTCTGTCCAGCCTTCTCAAAATTCTTGCATGGCTAGCCTAGAAATTGGACCACGTATACCACAAATTTTTAGGAAAATCTTAGGGAGAAAAACAAGAATTGGGGTCTGACAAACCCAATTTGTTTTTCATGAAGTACCAAGCCTCTCTTTCCCCAGTAGCCCACCACATGGGAAGTTGTCCTATCTTGTCTGTAGGATTTTTAGTCATATTAAAATCTTCGCACATAACCCAAACAATAGGTGGTAAAGAAAAAGCACACCACCGCTAGAGGCTACAATGCTCCTGAGCGTCATTGGAGGCATAGACATTAATAATGCCAAAAGATAACCCACCAACCTCAAGTAAAACCCAAACTGCGTGATTGGAGGGGTCCACACCCCATGAGACAAAACTATCTTTCCACCTAGCTGCCAAAAGAATGACAACTCCCCCTCTGCCAGGGGAATGACTGGTGGCATAAAAAAACAACCTGGCCAAAGAAAAGGGCAAGTACATTGCAGAATAAAGTCAAAAATCTTAATCTCTTGAAGATAAAGAAAGTCAGGATTACCATAAAACCTGGAGCATAAAGCAATCTCATCTCGGACCAAGTATTTATGGACTGGGTCCATCAGCCCTCTGACATTCCATGATAAAAAATCATGGAGATCGATCAAGACTCATATGTCCGACTACATCTTCAGCGTCTTCGAGGTTTGAAAGAGAATCATAAATATTACTGAGAAAATGCTCTTGACCTGCTTTCCAAAACTTCGTTTGATGCCTTTTGTCCTGGTGAACCAGGGAGTCTCCTCGGGGTGGGCTACGAGATCTTCGACCATTGATAGAAGCCCGTTCAGGTTCCATGAAGCTTGAGGAAGACTGCCCATTGATATGCAAAACTAGAGAATCTGAAGACTGAGTAGGAGCAGAAGAAGTAACAATTTTGGCAAAGGAAGCACTAGTCGATGGTACATTAGCAACCATCTGTGAAGCCCTAGCATTGGGTGTCATCGATTGCGTGGTATGTTGCTCCATCACCACACCATGCCCAGCTGGCACAGAAGACACAAGGGGTTGAGGCGAGCTATTGGGAGCAGTCGTAGGGTTTACATTTTTCCCATTCTTACCCTTCTTCTGGACTACCTTCCATTCATCTTGCCCCCCTTTGGAAGCAGGGATAGAGCTAGTAGTAATAGGAGCCACAATCGTCTCCTTAGCTTTAATCTTATCTGCCATTAAAGGATAATATTTTATCTTATGGGTAGTTGATTGGCAATGGTAACATGTGTTAGGTAGGTTTATGTAGACAACACGTTGCTTGAACCTATAGTCACCAACTTGGACATCAATAGTCTCCTTGAGGTCTTTAGAAAGATCAACTTTGACACAAAAATGCTTTTGAGGGCGTGAGGCATAAAATTTATCCATTTCACAATAGATAAATTCACCAATGGGGGCCACAAGGTTCTGATAGTAAGGCTAGAGTGGTAGAGGAAGACCAGGGAATTCAACCCAAATTGGAACCCGTAAGGAAACATCATTAGTGATCAAAAAATCCTTGGTCTAGGGCTGAAAAATCAATAAGGAGCTATGAATAGACCAAGGCCCATGATTGAGGACCGCTTTGGCCTGAGCAGGGTCAACAAAACGAAACAAAAAAACCCTTTGGTGAGGTTCTGGATACCATCAACCTTGATGCCATGCCAAGCTTGTTGGATCCAGTTTCGAAGGAGGGTCTCGCTAGGGATGCGACCTAGAAAATACCCTACCAATGTATGGCTTTCCAGCCAAGAACAAGTAGTATTAAACTCACTCAACGGGATAACAACATCCGAAGGAGAAATATTACCTCGTGATAAACTTTGGGAATGAACTTTCATGGTTGCTTGTTCACCTTTAGCGCCATTGCTCCCTTCTGCAGCTTCAACAGAAGTTGGAGCTGCTGATTGAGCTCCGTCCATAAAAAAGAGGTTCAATCCGCCAAACGACAGAGTAAAGTCGATGAAAGCAGCAAAAAAATGCCCTAAGAGGCGTCCCGCACACACTCCAGAGTGGAGAGGCAGTATGGCACCAAGAACTCGAAACCCTAATGCATGCAACTTCTTCCTCTAGCTTCTTCCGTAACAAAAAATCTATTTGTTTTGGATAATTACCTGCAAATCTTAAAAAATTAAACCTATTAGGAGATTGGAGTATTATTCTCACAATACAAACATAGAAATAAAAAACATATAATAGCCTTCTAGCCTTCTAATTTTGTTATAAAAGTTCACAAGTGTTGGTTATTAAAGGAATACAATTTATTATTGTTTGTTTGAAAATTTGCGGGGTTCATCGGCATATTGCATGGTGTTAAGGTAAGTCATGGTGGGGATAAGATAGGCCACCTACCTAAATAATGAGACATATTTGTCTTGTGATCTTAGGGTGTATCCATCTTAGATTGAAATGAGGAATATTGAGTTTCGTATGAAGATTTAAAAAGTTATAAAAGTATAATAAAATAGACAATGAAAATTAAGTTACGAGATGTTATAAATTATTAAACAAAATGATAGCATGTGAATAATTTTTTTGTTTTTCCAACACCTCCCTCCTTAAGCTTTAAATGCTCATGGTAGCTTCTAGAAATGTCTTAAGGTAGTATTAAACAAAACTTTGGTTGACACCTAATAACCTTATTTGATTAAATACTATACATTAAAAGATCTTATTTCATCAAAATCATCAAAAATCACACATTTAATGACCTTATTTGATTAAATACTATACATTAAAAGATCTTATTTGATCAAAATCATCAAAAATCACACTCAACTTCAGATTGTTTTTAATTCCATAAATTTTGAATCATAGAATCACACTCCCAAAGTGTGACTTTGGTAATTATTATATTTTAATCATATTTATGGTATTGCTCAGTCTTACCATTAAACTAGGCTTGACATATTCTAAATAGCAATGCAAGTTGTACATGGATTCATAAGTCTTTCAAAAGAAAATCTTGAGAGGTGTGTTGTGTTAATTTTATTTTTACAATAAGTTTACTTAGTTCTTAAAAATAACAAATAATTTTAAAGTTTATCTTATTTAAAGTTATGTCATATAAATTTTTTTTTGGTATATAAGATACTATAGCATTAATATCGGGTTTTACAGGTTGACCCAAAACCTTTTACAAAAATTAGCCCAGGGCTGTTGATGAACATGTCCTTACTAAGGATCCTATATATGTAAAATCTACATGCCGCCAAATCCATTACATCCGGTAAGGCACATAGCCTGTTATCAAAAATAAACTTCCCATACAACATTTTGGGTATACCCCGAGAAAACACACCTGCATCATATTTACAAAAAAAGAAACAGACACGGATCCCTTCCTTGAAACAGTGGAGAAACAAAAAGTTGTAGACACACATAGCAGAGTACTGAAAAAACTCCCACAAGCTCTATATTGACAGTTACTCTTAATAATTCTTTGGTAATTGCTTTCTTCCGTATATGACATGCTTTGGGACCACATCCCGTCTTGGCCAATCAGCCTTGGAGAAGTGAACTTGTTGGCTAGATTTATGGCGGTGGCTATCTGGTGGTCCACGTGGCTCTGGTTTGAAGTCTTATATTGTCGTTTCTTTCCTGCCTCGTGATTCTCAACCAACCTCAAATTACTACGAAGAGTAGGAGCCATGTTATCTGATATATGACTGTCCCCATTAGTCTTTGTGGTATTTCCAAGCAACATCCACGAAGACTGATAGTTCGGATAATTTTTATTGTGAGTCCATTTCAAAAAAGAGGCGGGAATACTCCTAGCCTTCGAACTTACAGTGCCTTCCCTGTTGGTAAATTCGACTATCATTCTTGGAATTCTTGTTGAATAAGCTCCTTTACTTCGCTCGGGACACCGTGTTCCCATTTGAAAAGTCCGTCACCATCGACACCCAAATTGACTAGCTTATCAACAATTTTGTTAGCTTCTCGAAAGACATGTTGGGCTTTTCTATCTTGTCTTCCCTAGAAAAGGATCCTAGCCTCTTCAACAATTGTTTTAATCCTCCAAGGAGGTGTTTTCCAATTATTGAGGAGATTTATAACATGCATAAAGTCTCCTTCTACGATCAAATTGCCTTCTAAGTCTTGAGTCATTTGAAGGCCTCTCCACATAGCTCTAGCTTCAACTTCGTTGTTCATCCTTGTTCCCAAATATTAGAAAAATGCAAGCATCATATTCCCATTATGATCTCGCACAATGTCTCCAGTGCTCGCTTCTGCCATGATTTTCCTTAGCCGCTCCATAAAAATTAAGCTTAAACCAACCCGTAGGAGGTGGGGACCACTTAACATTGGCTCTGGGGTTGACTACCCTAGGCACAAACTCATCTAACAAGGTTAAGCTTAAATATTGAGCAATAGTGGTCTCCTGCAAATGAGGTTTACGACTATCAAAAGGGATAAGGTTCACATTCTTATTGGCAAAGGATAGGATCCTGGCAATGATAGTTTGATGATCATGGATAGACTCATTAAAGACTCTATGGTTCCTTTCTAACCACACCTGCCAAAGATAGTGATTGAGACAAATTTTCCACATGTATCTAAGTCTTTGGCTTGAAAAGGGGCAAGGCCATTGGACAAACAAATCAAGTATGGTGGCTAGTTTAACCCAAGAAATATTGGAGGCTTGAAAAACCCCACTTAGGACAGTCAAAGAAAACGGGCACTCAAGGAAAATGTGATAAATGGTCTCCCAATTATCCCTGCACATATAACAACGATTAGTGATACAAATACCTTTACGCATCATATTATCAATGGTTAGAATTCTTCCTTGGATAACCAGCCATGAAAAGACTGTAATTTTTGGAATTAAATTTTTTATCCAAACTAAGTCCTTTTGGAGGATAAAATCCTCATCATCAAGCAGAAGCTTGTAAGTTGATTTAGCAGTGATCTGGTCGTTTTTTGTAGGAGCCAGGTCACTTGATCTTCCTTGGGTCTCATGGGGATAAACTATTGGCCGAGAATATTACAAAGATCATTTTATTCCGCTTAAAATCTCTGAATCCTTATTTGTTTCCACTTCATTTTGCCTATGTCCTCAACCATTTAATCGGAGACTTTTGTACCAATGAGTTCTTTCGTGATATCTATGATTTGGGCTAAGTTAGGATATTGCGTCAATGGTTCATCCTTAGCCCACCTATCATTCCAGAAATTTATCCTCTCACCATTGCCTAAAACCCATATTAAACCTTTTTTGATGATTTCCTTACAATTGAGAATTGCTTTCCAAAAAGCATAACCTCTGATTGGAACTGAGTCACTTAGAAATTCCATATTTTGAAGATACTTTCGTTTGATGATAGTTGTCCATTCATTTTCTTCACTATAAATGAGGTGCCACGCCTACCTAGCTAGTAAAGCTAAATTCATATGAGCAATTCTCCTCATAACTAAGCCCCCATTTTCCCTGGGTCTGCACACTTTGGTCCACATCCTACAAGGTGTATCCTTTTTTTCTCCTCTGATCCAATCCATAAAAATTCTTTTTGGAGTTTCTCAAATTTCTGGAAAACCTTCACAAGGGCTTTGAAAACGGAGAGGAAATAGATTGGAATGATTTGAAGAGAGACCTTAGTGAGAGTCAACTTTCCTGCTTGAGATAGAAGATGACATTTCCATCCAGCAAGTTTTTTTTGAATTCTTTCAATAACCCTGTCCCACATTGACTCTCTCGGAGAACCAATGAAAAGAGGAAGACCAAGATACAAATTGGGGAGGTTTGCTATATCACACCCTAAAATTTTTGCAATCCTTCCTTGCCTTTGAATGAGGGTGTTCAAGAAATATAACTTGCTTTTATTGAAATTAACTTTCTGACCAACATCATCCTCGTAGAGTTGCAAGATGTATTTAATTATTTTGGCCTCAACCACCGATGCCTTAGTCAATAGAAGGGTATCATCGATGAATTTTTGGTGAGAAACATACCTAGTGAGAGATGTTGCCTTGATTCCTGATATTAGCCTTGAACTGCAAGCATTTTTGATGGTTCTGCCTAAAGCTTCGCCACAATGATGAATAACATGGGGCCGATAGGGTCCCCTTACCGAATTCCTCTATGACTTTGAAAGTAACCAGCAGTTGTTCCATTAACCAGAATCGAGAACCATGCTTTAGAAATGCATTCTTTGATCAAATTAACCCATTGGTGGTGAAAACCAAACTTAAGGAGGACAACAATCGGAAAGTCCCAATTTAGCCTATCAAAAGCTTTGTTCATATTAAGCTTGAGGGCAAAAACAGACCTGTTAATCTCATGAGCAGAGTGTGAGCTTCATGAACTATGATAACTCCATCCAAGATTGAGTTGCCTTTGATAGAGCTTCCCTGGCACGGATCTATGATGCGGGGCAGAACATCTCTCATTCTATTTGCAATGGCTTTAGTTAGGATCTTGTAAGAAACATTGCACAAATTGATTGACCTGAAGTGAGCCATAGATTCAGGGGTTTGCTTCTTAGGAATTAGAGAAATAAAAATAGAGTTGAGACCTTTTGGGATATGATTTCTTTCTTGGAATTCTTTGACAGCAGAAATTACATCCTCACTTACGATGTCCCAAAAATCTTGATAGAAACGAGGGGGAAATTCATCGGGTCCCGGGGCTTTGTCTGGCTCCATGCTAAACAAGGCTTCCTTAATTTCCTCATCATAAAATGGAGCTAGAAGCTTAAGGTTTATATCCTCATTTATTATGCTAGGAATGGATTGCAAGAGAATATATTTGGCCTCCTCATTGCACTACGATTCCTATCCAAGGATAGAATTGAAATAAGTTACTGCCTCCTCTCTAATTTCTGTTAAGTCCTAAGTAATAGAACCATCTGCTTTTAAAAAAAAATATATCTTGTTATTGCTTCTGTTTCTAAGCATGGTGACATGAAAAAACTTGAAATTTGAATCTCCATATTTCAACCAAAGAGCCCTTGATTTTTGCCTCCAATAGATTTCCTCATAGGCCAAAATGTTATGAAACTTTTCTAGTTTTGTCCGTTCCTCCTGCCTAGTAGTTTCATCAGCATCACCATGTTGAATCCTCCGATCAATTATCTTCAAACTTTCAACAACCTATTTTTTATTTTCAAAGAGGTTCCCAAAGAGCTCTTTGTTCCAAGTTCGAAGCTTTTCCTTAACAAAATTTAATTTTCCAGCAAGTTTAAAAGTTGCACTACCCTGTCGCTTGCCACCATTGAATTAAGTTATCTCTGAAAATGGAATGTTTGATCCACATAGATTGAAATCTGAAAGGTTTCTTGAAGGACAGAGAGTTAGGGATCTCCAACAAAATGGGATTATGATCAGAGGTAATTTTAGGAAGGGCTTGCAGGGTAGAATCACCGAATAGAGTTGTAGCCTCCTTTGATAGAAAAACCTGTCAAGCCTTTCTTGAATGAGATGACACCCTATCCGTCGATTGCTCCAGGTATAATTTGCTCCTCTAAGTTTTACATCCATAAACATGTTGGAGTTCAAAAATTCATTGAACTCATCCATGCTCCTGATAGGTGGTCCATTTCTACCCATTTTTTCTGAAGGGTAAAGAGGAGTGTTAAAATCCCTAGCCAAAATCTAGGGGACATTATGGAAGATTTCACTCAGATTGCCTAAGTACTCCCATAGTAGAGCTCTCCCTTGAATTGAAGTTGGGGCATAAATATTTGAAAGGATCCACGACTTGTTGCTATTTATTTTCTTAAATAAAACACTAAGAACCCTATCATATTTCTGAATAATGGTGCCTTCTACTATTTGAGGATCCCACAAAGTCATAAGGCCTCTAGACGCTCCTTTGGCTGATTTGCAAACCATATCCCCTTGATTCCAGATTTTTTTTGCTACTTTTTTTTACTAAATCTCATTAGTTTTTGTTTCTTGCAACATGATAATAGTTGGATTCACTTGATTTCTTATTGCACTGACTTCCCTGTGTTTGGGAAGGCCATTGAGGCCTCTCACGTTCCATGAGAGGAACTTCATTTAGATTGTTTGGGATTTCTTCCTCTCCCCCTCCCTTGAGGGGGTTTTCCTAATTTGTTGTCTTTAGAACCCGAAATAACCTATTGAAACAAGGTTCTCTGTTTTCCATTGGCAATGTCATTATCAGTTTTAATTTTTTGATGCTCAACATTTGATATTCTCCCTCTTCTTTTTTCACTGCAAAAATATATAGGAGACTTCACAGTGCTCCTGGTTTGTTTAGGACTAAACTGGGGGGAGTCAATTTATTGCAGAACCGGACTGCCATATTCCTTAGTCTGAAGAGTTTCACATATCTCCACCCCTACATCCAAATCTTCTCCTTTTTTCTTGTATTCCCCTGGTCTGCGGGACAGCCCCTCAGTAGGATTCACCTGGCTCCTAGTGATGATGTTAGGGAGATGAGATTTTTTATTTTCCAATGCCTCAACTTTCTTCCTAAGTTCTTTAGCATTAGGTTTTGGCTTTGGGATTCCCACTGGGCTTGAAGTATTTTCAGCATTGGGGTTTAAGGATCCCGACTTGGATGGGGATTCTAGAGATCAGGCATTAGGTTTTGGCTTTGTGATGCCCATGGGGTAATTTCAGCATTAGGGTTTGAGGATCCCGACTTGGATGGGGATTATAGAGAGTCGAAAGGTTAGCTCTGAAGGTTCTGGGCTTCCATGTCTTTCGATAATCCTCCTACTCCCATATTGGATAGAATTGAAAATTTATTTGAAACTAGAGGATTGGAACTTACCTGAGTATTTTGGTTGCCAACAACTTGTTGTTTTCCTTTGTCTTGCTTGGGACCCCCGCACCCTCTCTTTTCTTTTTTTGGTAGACATAGTTTGCCTGATTGAAATCGCCTATGCCAGTGAAACTCCTCAAATTTCCTCTGTCTAGCATTCCATGCTTCTGGTTTTCTCTATTCATTGTCAGGTTAGGGCATTGATTGCATAGATGTCCTTGATTTTTTCATTTTGCACAAAATGCCGGTTTGTTCTCATATTCTACCGATTGTTTTCGATAGTATTCTCCATACTCTAGCTCCACAAACCTTGGAAATTCATTATCCAAATTAGCATTTACGCATATTCATGCATGAGTCATCCTTGTCTTGGCCAAGGTCACATGGTCAATGGAGATTAGGTCCCCTATAGTTCTGGCTATGCCCTGCAGCCAATATTCATTGAATAACTGGGAAGGTAGACTCGGGAGATGAACCCAAATAGGGGCAATGTTAATATTTTGCTTTTCAGGATTGAAATCTTCATCCCATCGTCTGAGAAAAAGGCTCCTTTTGCCTAGAAACCAAGGACCTCCTGTTAAAATGCGGTTAGCATCCTCCATATTGTTAAAATGGATAATGAAGAACCCTTGAGTTAGAACTACCAACTCCAAGCTGCCTACCGGTCGCCATTTACCCATCGCCCAAAGCTTTGATAGTCTCCATGTCCGGCCTACCTCCCAAAAATATAAATTGATACTTCCTATGAGGTTAAATACTATTTATTTTTCCAAAACTTATCTAAGATAAAATTATATACATACAAAGAACAAAGTATTAAAATTTAATTTTTTAGAACTAAACAACCATAGAAATAATTGAAAAGAATCTCTAAACATAAATATTTTATTCTACAAACATAAAAAATAATTCTAATTTTATTTATTTTTGTTAAAGTAATGTGATGCACAATGGGTGGCACAACTGGGGGCCACACTCCCTAGGGGCATAGCGACAAGGGCCTCCCTCCACGTGATTTGAACTAAGGCAACAAAGATGAAATGCCAATAACATACAATTGGGGTGTTCTTGTAGGCCCCTCCCCATGATTCGAACAAAGGAAACAAAGATGAAATGCCAACGACATACAATTGGGTTGTTCTTGCAGGAACAAAAGTTTTAGGGTAAAGTGTGGGTTTATGAAAGGGTGTCATTCCCTTGTGCAGTTGAACTTGTGTCTCTTAGATGAGAAACCAGAACAATGGGTCTCTTGTATGAGAACCCAGAATGATAGGTCTCTTGGATGAGAACCCAGAGCCATACCACTACCATGTCTCAACAAGGACAATTTTATTTGTTTATTTTTAATATAGTTTTATTATTTACTAGGAGTAAAACTAAAGAGGCAATATAACAAATGGTGCTATGCAATAATTAAACTTAGTACAAAACCATAACATAAAAACCATTTGTCATCCATAAAAAAATCTTAATGGCTTAAATTTAGTATAAGTGTTGGATTGAAGGGGACCTACATATGCCCCCAAGGGCTAGGTGGATTGGTAAGTGCATGTCTGGCAAAACACTTACAAATAAGATACTAGGTTCAAACCTTGGGGGCATGTATGTTGCAAAGGTAGTAGTCTGATCTAACTCTTTTGAGTGTGCGCCATACCAATGGCGATAGTACGAATCCCAAGTGATCAATGGTCCATTTCATGTCGGGTTATAAAAAAACAAGGTGGAATAGGGGTTTGTTGGTCGCAAATCTGGCACTGCGTGTAGGGCGGGATCGGTGGATCAACGCCAAACAACGTAGAACAACAATCGCATCGGGAGATGGAGGCAAACGATCTCTGGAGGAGGTCGGTTCCTTCGTGGGTGATTATAGCTACTCTATACCGCAAAACAAGGGAAAGAGAAAAGGGAAGAAAAAAATAAAAGAATGTCGTAGCTAGAACTCATAAGTACGGGTAGAGCTACATCAAGACTTATGTAGGCATGATACCCCGTATGAACACAAACCCTACACCTAACAGATCACCCAATTGTGCCTTAGTTCCAACTCCTATCAATGACGGGTGGGAGGTGAATTCCAGAACCAACGGACAGGTGCATGAGATCCAGAATGCATAATCATAGCGCTCCTGTCCGACTGACGTTAGCAAAAATAATCCCCAAGACCATATTGCAAACACACACTCCTAAGCCACTAAAGTGAACCCATGAAATCCAAACAATAGAATAACACGGGACTACTTAAATGATTGAACAAAAATAAATATTCATGCATTAAGTATAGAACAAGAGGACAAAGCCAGAGACCAAACAATGTAGAATTTATATTTACATAGGAGAAACCTTACATAAGAATTGTAATGGCTAAAGAGCCACCCTTAGGAATGACCAAAATTTTGCTATTTATAATTACATTTACATAGATTTCAAAATTTGGATATTAATGGCGGTAGGCGGGAAGATGATTGTTGCAGCTGACTAGCGTCATTCTGGTATGTTGCTCCTCTAGATAGCGTCGATATTCTAGAGGTTGGTAGATGCCTCAGAATTAATTTGAGCCCTTGGATCTTCTTTCATTTTTGCCCAGCTCATTATTGCTCAGCTACCTTGTCCTTCTCCTCGACTGATGATCCTCTAGCTATGCGGTGGGTAATAGGTACTGAAGTACCTTGGGTGCGTCACACTAAAAATAAGTCACTTCTACGTATGACATCGAGTACTTGGTCCACTATGAAAGTAGGTGGGTCTTCCTTTGAATTTTGGGCAATGGCGGGAATCTTTTGTGTCCGACGGGTTCTTTCTTTGTACTTCCTTCCGCCTACGGAGGCTTTCGAGAGAGAAGGCGGGTGTTGCTTATATGTTTCACTCGGTTAGTGCTCATATCTCCCCGCTTGATATGGGCAGGGGTTTTCCTTGTCTTCAAGGGTGGGGTCGACCAATTCTTCCTCCCTTGTTGGCCGCTTGGAATATCCGCCTTACGAGATGGGCGGGTTTTTGGGAATGTTTTACCCAAACTCTCAGGGAAAAATGTCTGCCCATTCTATGGCCCACCCTTCTTCATTCCGCCATCCGTCCAATACTTTGGTCTGCCCATGACTGCTGCCACCATCGCCTGGTACCTTTCGCTCGTCTAGTAATATCTTCAAAAATTTAGCAAACTCTTTTGAATGAAGGGAATCACTTCTCGAAGGGGAGAGTGGGTGAAGGGTGTAAAATTTTACCCACACTTTGGCAACTTATAGGGGTTTTCCATCTCGTGGAAAAAAGGAACCCAAAAGGATTAGCAAATATAACAAACACAATTGGGAAACAAAGGAGGGGAAGGAAGGGCACAAAATAAAGGAGAACGTGACAAAGGAGAAGATGCAAGCACGGAAATAAGTTGGAAGAACAAGACATCTAATAGGGTGAAAAGAAAGTAGAGGAAAGGGGGCAGGGACCCAATCGAAGAGAGCATAAGGGAGCAACAAGGAAAAGAAAGCCAGAAGGACGAGGCCAAGGCACCGACATAGAGAGGACTATTGCAAACAAGAGCAGTAGGAAGACAAGCAATGGAAACAATAAGCAAATGTTTAAGAAGCTTGTTGTAAGACACACACAAGAGGAAAGGGGATCAAGAAGCAAAAAAAATAGTGAAGCCCTTGTTACCAACTAGAGGAGTTACAGGTAACAAAGGGGAGAAGAAGGCGAAGGGGAGGAAAGGGACCAAAAAAGGGGAGAAATGAAATGGAAAGTGATCTGAAGCTTGTCAAGTGAAACCAATGGGGCATGCACCCTTTTTCATGAGGTGTTCTTACGGATTGAATTTCCCTAAATGCAACCCACCGAAGACCTGAGACATTCCAAGAGTAGACAGATTGCCATTGTATTTTATCTCTTCTATCCCAGGCCCTCTTTTTCACACAATCCAACAATGATCCTCTTTTACTGATTGTTATTGACCAGGAGGCCATTTAGCTTCAACCACAACTTACGGTTTGCACTTTATGGTCTCAATTGCATCTTATCATAGGGGCTATTTATAGCATACCCACCTTACCTTGTGCTTGTGTTTGTGAGTTTCAAGGCTTGTTGCAGCTCTAAGTGAGAGGTCTTGAAAATTGTTGAATATATCCATTGGGCTACGAGGTCAAGACAACAATGAACAGAAGAACAAAATACTGGGAAGACAACACAGAGATGGAGGGGGATGTTATTCCTAAACAATTTCTAGGAAAATCCTTGTTGATGCCCTTCGACACCTGACCAAGTGGCAAATTTTCATAGGACCTTGTTGCACCAATGGTCGATGACAAAACTTGTGATTCCCAATGCACTAGCCTTGCATAATGTAAGGCTTTATTTATTGGCCATAAAATTACGATGTGACAAGAACACTTGAGCTAGGGTGTCACCCATGAATCATCCTTTGAATCTGCAGTGGCCAAACCAGATCACATTGTATTTGAGGGGTCGCTTGTGATTCATTGGGCACCGTCCACACTGGCTCAAAATTACGATAAAATCATAATTATTCTTGCTTTTCTTGAGCGTCTAAGCGCTCAGGATTTTAAATCCTAGGGTGGCAATGGTTTTTGCCATCGTATTCTGCCTTTCGGGTAGTGAGCTATCAGGGACTAGATTTTCATGTTGTCCCTTTTTGAGATTGGCTAGTTGTGCCATTCCCATGGCTGACTCTTCCTTCATACTGAGGCACCCTTCCCGCTCATGGGCATCCACGCCCTCACCCAAATCCTATTGGGTTTGGGGTTGGTCTATCATATTTCCTTCGTGGATGCGGTCACTATGGCACATCTGCTCCTGATATGTGCCCGTTGCATGATCTGGCACCAGCTCCCAAAAGGAACTAATTGGATGGCCCCTCCACATCAAAACTTTCTCGGCTCTGGAAACTTCCTTGTAGAGTTGCGGTAAACTGGTTTCCCTTGATTGGTGCATAAGGAATCTGAGCTCAGGACCAAGATCTCGAATGTAGAATAGATACGCTTGGGTGGAGGTTGGGAGGATTTATCATGGAATCCTCTTCTAGCTCTTCTCAAAATGAATGTTGAAATCCGCCACACTTTCAAGAGGGTTCCTCTTGATAAATGTGAATTGGTTTAGAGACTAGAAGGAGTCCTCAATTTCACCAAATATCGATGAGAGACTCTACTAGATCCATCCATGTGGAGATGCTTCTAGGTTGCAAGGTTTTATACTAGAGCCATGCTCTACCTTGAAGGGAAGCAACCAACAACCTGATCATTGCATCTTTGTGCATGATATTGTGAAGGGTGGCCAAAGAAGCCACATTTTCAAGGCATTCCTTCACAGCTCCCTTGATGCCACTATATTTTGGCAAGGCATCAAAGGCAGCTTCTGGAATATTGTGTCATTGGGGAAGATTGAAAGGACCAGGATCATTCTATTGAGGGAACAATAGTTGAGCCATTAAGACACTAGTCTTTAGATATCCCGACTATGATGTTGGAGTCAGAGTTAGAGTCACCAGGTGAACATACTATCTTTGCCAATGAGATCAAGGATGCTCACCATACCTTGAATCCTCCAGGATGTTTGGATCTTTAGCACGAGTGGGAAACTGGTCTCATGATCTGGATGTGTCGTGCAGTCGGAGTTGCCAGGTGACTTTGAGAGGATCTAGGAAAATCAAAGAGCCACCAAATATTGATTTCCTAAAACACGGGGACTCAGTGAGTTCCCTAGCAGAGTCACCAAAAACTATTGGTCACCAATCTAGCACCGTGCGTAGGGCAGGATCAACATATCAATGCCAAGTAGCGTAGAACGACTACCGCATTTGGAGATGGAGGCGAACAATATCTAGAGGAGTTTGGTTCCTTCATGGGTGATTCCAGCTACTCTACATAGCAAAACGAGGGAAAGGAAAAATGAAAGGAAAGAAAGTAAAAGAATGTCATAGCCAGAACTCATAAGGATGGGTAGAGCCGCATCAAGACTTATGCAGACATGATACCCTTTATGAACATAGAACCTACACCTAACATATCATCCAATAGTGCCTTAGTTTCAAATTCTATCAGCGGTAGGTGGGAGGCAAATTCTAGAACCAATGGACAAGTGCATGATATCCAGAATGTAAAATCAGAGCGCTCCTGTCTGACTGGCGTTAACAGAAATAAACCCTAAGACCATATCGCAAACACACACTCCTGAGCCACTCAAATGAACCCCGTGAAATCCAGACATTAGAATAACATGAGACTACTTAAACGATCAAATAAAAATGAATATTCATGCATTATGTATAGAACAAGAGGATAAAGCCAGAGACCAAACAATGTAGAATCTGTGTTTACATAGGAGAAACCTTACATAAGAATTATAATGGCTAAAGAGTTGCCCTTAGGAATGACCAACATTTCACTATTTATAATTACATTTACATAGATTTCAAAATTTGGACATTAATGGCGGTAGGCGGGAAGATGATTGTTGCAGCTGACTAGCATCGTTCTAGTACGCTGCTCCTCTGGATAGCACCAATCTTCTAGAGGTTGGCAGATACCTCAGAATAAATCTAAGCCCTTGGATCTTCTGGCATTTCTACCCAGCTTATTATTGCTCAGTTGCCTTGTCCTTCTCCTTGATTGGTGATCCTTTGGCTATGTGATGGGTAACAGGTACTGAAGTACCTTGGGAGCGTCACACCAAAAATAAGTTCACTTCCATGTACGACATCAAGTACTTGGTCCACTACGGTAGCAGGTGGGTATTCCTTTGAATTTGGAGCAATGGTGGGACTCTTTTGTGTTTGGCGGGTTCTTTTTTTGTACTTCCTTCTGCCTGCGAAGGCTTCCGGGAGGGAAAGCGGGTGTTCCTTATATGTTCCGCCTGGTTAGTGCTCATATCTTCCCGTTCGAGATGGGTGAGGGTTTTCCTTGCCCTCAAGGGTTGGGTTGACCAATTATTTCGCCCTTGTTGGCCGCTTGGAATATCCACCTTACGAGCTAGGTGGGTTTTTGGGAATGTTTCTCCCAAACTCTTGGGGAAAAGTATCCGCCCTTTCTATGGCCTGCCCTTCTTCATTCCGCCATCCGTCCAATACTTTGGTTCGTCCATGACTGTTGTCGTTACTACTTGGTACCTTCCGCCCGTCCAATAATATCTTCAAAAATTTAGCGAACTCTTTTGAATGAAGGGAATCACTTCTCAAAGGGGAGAGTGGGTGAAGGGTGCAAAATTTCACCCACATGGTTATAGAGGGCAACCCTAGGATTTGATCCTTTCTTGGTAGTAGAACAGTGGACTTATGTAAAAAAAACCTACATATTAATGGTTATGACTACATATTGGTGTAAAAATTTGCACCCTTATAAATAAACATCTATCTACCATATCCATAACTTTAATATATAAGTCATAAGCTTGGTCATAATACAAGAATTAGAATTTGAAATATTTTTATAAGTTAGAATTTGAATGATAGTGATGATGGGATTCATTACAAGAAATAAGGGATCAAAGAGGTTTACACTTCTTTAATAGTGATCAATTGCTAATACTTTGTTTATCTAGAATAATATTGTTGATATGTTTTTAAAACATAAGCATATTGATGCCAATGATGATATATTTTCTATTTTGACTCATTCCATATGCAACTTTAATAAATAGTTACATATTTTCTATTCAATATATCAGTTTATGATTATGATTTTTTGGGATATGCACCCTTAGCAATATGGTATAATTCTTATAATTTACCTTTGATCTCCTAAATTTAGGGCATGGGTAGGTTGAACTTAAAATACATTCATATGTAAATATTCCTCTCTTAGACACATTTAAATACATCCTTTGGATGACCACTTAGTGAATTATGACCTCAATACTAAGCCTCAAGATATCCCATTTGTCTAAAAAC
This sequence comes from Wollemia nobilis, assembly GCA_028583015.1. Taxonomy (NCBI): domain Eukaryota; kingdom Viridiplantae; phylum Streptophyta; class Pinopsida; order Araucariales; family Araucariaceae; genus Wollemia; species Wollemia nobilis. The sequence goes on along the minus strand of JAQPPZ010006246.1, from coordinate 9,038 downwards.
ATGCTTTAGCCCCATAAGAATACAATTACCTAGTTTTTTCATTGGTCCCTTCACCTAGTTACATGTATGCATCAGGGTTATGCACAATGTTGCATATTTGCAAATTGGGTGAATATTAGGATTTCCAAAATTGGAAATTGGCAAATATGAGGACCCTCGACATTGTCCCATTCACCTAAAATTTTCAGGATTAATTTTTTCTTAGGGTCAATTTGCCACAATATATATCCAAACATAGGTATATTTGTACTCGTTGGAAAGCTCTTTTTGAGTCTGATCTAATGGTGGTGTTTTTATGAAGTTATAAGGTGATTTAATAGGTCAAATTTTTTCCCAAATATGACCTTACTTTTTAGGGCTTCAAATGCCCCAAATTTTGGTGTGAAGATGATTGATTTGATTTTCTTAGGATTCGCCTTGATTTCGATTAGGATTCACCATTTTTTTACAAGTACATTTCAAGTCCAACCCCTTATGCATAACCCTGGTATGCATCAAACCATTGAAATAAGGATGTGTCATCTGTACTATGGATAAGTATTCAATTCATGCAAATACCATATAGTAGAAATAATTTAACAAAATACTCACTCAATAAAAATAATATATAAATAATACAAATAAATTAACAAAGCAGTCAGTTAATAAAATACTATGAATGGAATGAAATATAATATAGTGAAAATCAATTCACCTACATAAAAATTTTGAAACCGAAAAATGAATCACTTGTATTCTTTAACAAGTATATAATACAATTTGGAATAATCATTGTGATCAAGCATGCATGAATGGATACTGTAAGACCAAGATACTAGACATATATAGTCTTTTTGGTCAAGGGTAGTGTAATTTAACCATGAAATTCATCCAACTACATGCACACTAACAAAAATTAAATCCCAAATAACTATATATAATAAATACCATTATTACTTCTTTAAATTTTAGCACAACAAAACACAACACATCATGACATGCTTTACATCAAGACTCACAACTTTGATTAACATGACCGGCTACAACGTCAACATACTTAAATGATTCAACAAATGGCTATCATGTGTACTTTAGTTCCATTTCCTTCAATCTTATTTAAATAAGCATTGGTATCAGCCATTGATTTAGATTTGATTAGATGACCATCAAGATAATGGCATTGAAAGTATAAGTACTTATCAATAGAACAACAAACAATTTGTATGAGATATTAGTGAGACCAATGATCATCATTCTTGTTAACCTTAAGGGATCACTAATAATTAGTAGTGATGAGATTGTTGTATGTTAGGTCTTGGCCTTTTGATTAGTATATTTTGATCTTTTTCAAATTCATTAAGACTAAAATACATATTTTAAATCTCTTAAAATATCCTAAATACATGTGATGTTAGGTTATTACTATTATAATGAATAAGTAAATGTTATGAACATTACAAAAAATGATCAATGAGGATCGACAAGGTTTGTGTTTAACTAATCATTATGTTTGCTCATATTTTATTTTTGCTAGAGAATAAGGGGTTGTACTCGGGTCCCCCACCCTTGAAAAATCACAACTCTCTTCTTTAGAGCATGAGAGTTTACAAACAGATTCAATTCTCATCTCAATTGAGTTGCTATAGCTAGAAACCTACATCATTTTACATAAAATATATGAATTCTTGATTTTTATTTTTTGAAACTTTTTCAAGTTTCTATGTGAATACAAATATTCCAGAATTCAACATCCTTCTTGATATTTTCCTATAGTAGCCTTTACAATACCAAAAATTCACCTCTACTATATATGCATTGCATCTTAGTAGAGTATTTGCAAAACATAGTCGAGGGACAATACAATGGTTCGGGAATTGGATCTTCTTTGGGAGGTCCAAGGTTCAAACCGCGGTATGGGCAAGTGTGTGAGGGGGTGGGTGTGTGTATGGTTGTGTGTTTGGTCCCTATTGATAATCTCAAATCTCCTCCTTATGAGAGGTCATAGTGGGATAGGGATGCCCAGCCGTGAGCATCGATCATAGGGGTTTCTCACACTAACACAAAAAAAATTCCAAAACTTTGCACTATCATAACCTGCTTTACCATATCTGGATTGCTTATTTTCTTCATGAAGCACAAGTGCAACCACAAAAATTGTAATACATAGTTTATATGAAAGCACATTAATGTTATAAAATAAAGTAGATATTACCAATGCAAAACATTAAAATAAATCTTCATCATTATTTGATTCAAAAAATCAACATTTTCTTGTTAGCTTTGACTAAACTTACTACTTCCTGTAACCAAGGAAAAGAGAATTTAACTTCACGATCCTCAATTAAAACCCCTCTATTGGCTAGCTTATCTCCACATTTTTTTCTTCCCTTAATGTATGTGTAAACCCGATTTCTTCAAACTCTATAGCAAGGTCTTGAATTTCCACAATTATCTCTTGTATGTTCCATGGAGCCTTTGCTTTCCTAAAAATTGCATTTATTACTATAAGTGAATCACCTTCCATCCATATTTTGTTCCATTTCATTTGTTTGCATATTTTTAACCCTTAGAAAGTCGCCCAAGTTTCAACTTCATTATTTGTCTTAAATCCACTATTGAAAGTGTAAAGAGACAAAATCTATCCCCTATTATTTCTAATTATTCATCCTCCTCTTGTTGATCTTGTATTTCCTTTAGATGCTCTATCAAAATTCAATTTGACCAACTCCACATCTAGTGGTTTCAACTTTATATTATTTACCTTATTTTTGTTTCTCCTATCCCCAATATCATAATTCCATTTGATGACTTGAATCCATCTATCAAGGCTCTCTGCTTCTAGATTAGGGATTGGGTGAGTTGATAGGGTTTGTTTAGACTCCTCTATGACTAAATACAACTTCCTTTCCTTTACATATTCTTCTATTCCTTTCTAGCCATATAGTCCAAAGTATTGTATCTTTTGATATATCCCATATTGTCTGTAAAGCATCACTTTTAAAAGTGTTCTACCATTGCTATAACCATTATTCAATTCTTCCATTCATTAACATGCATTTACCAAACATATTAAGTACCATTTCCATAGTTTCCAGACTATTGAGCAGTGTCCCAAGAGATGGTCTATACTCTCCTCCATTTTACAAAGAACACATTTTGAGGGGTCATGAAGACCCATTTTCATAAGGTTATCCTAGGTAAAACTCTTCTATGACCTACTTGTTGTGGCTGCTCCACAACACACCCCAAAATTGGGGACCCCCTTTTTTTTTTGCACACTTTCCAAGAAGATTGCAGTGGCCCAGATGTTAAAAAGACAAAGAAAAGCAAGAAATGAAAAGTTGTCGCGATATCGCAACATGTTGCTCCGTCATGGCAAGAAATGAAAATTTGTCGCGATATCACGACATGTTGCTCCATCGCGGCCAGAAATGAAAAGTTGTCACGATATCGTGACATGTTGCTCCGTCGTGGCCAAAATGAAAAAAATGTCGCGATATCGCGACATGTCACGTTTTCACGGCTCAGAACGGAAAAGTACGTCAGAATGAAAAGGTGTCACGATATCGCGACATGTCGCATTTTTGCGGTTCAAAATAGCAAAAGTATAGCCGAATGAAAAGTGTCGCGATATCGCGACATGTCGCATTTTCGCGGCTCAGACAAGCGAAGTATAGTGGAACGAAAAAGTGTCGCGATTTCGCGACATGTCGCATTTTCGCGGCCAGGAGCAACAAAATGCAGCATGATGAGAAAATGTCACGATTTTGCGACGTGTTGTGAAATCGCGGTCAAAGCGGTCAAACAGAACAAGATGCCAGAAATGTCGCGATATCGCGACATGTCTCATTTTCGCGATGCAGGACAAAGAATTAAGTTGAAGACTCAAAGTTGTCGCGATATCACGACATGTTGTGTTTTCGCAATGTTTGATGGGTAAAACAGCCAAGTACAGAAAACGTTGCGATATCGCGACATGTCATGAAATCGCGATTCACAGAGGAGAGAGAAAGACAAAGTGAAAAAATGTCGCGATATCGCGACATGTCATGAAATCACGATCAAAGCAGTCAAACAGGGCAAAGTTCAAAAATTGTCGCGATATCGCGACATGTCAGGTTTTCGTGGCCCAGATCAGCGAGATGGTATGAAATGAAAAAGTGTCACGATATCGCGACATGTTTCAGTCTCGCGGCTAAAATGGAAAAGGGTCACGATATCGCGACATGTCGCGTCTGCACAGCCCGAAAGAGAAGAGCGTAGCGATTTTACGACAGAAAGCAACGAGATGGTATGAAATGAAAAAGTGTCATGATTTCGTGACATGTCGCGTTTTCACGGCTAAGTACAACAAAACACAGCGAAGGAGAAAAACGTCACGATTTCGTGACAGGTTGCATCCACGCGGCCCGAAGGAGAAAAACGTCACGATATTCGTGATGCATGAAGGTGAACAAGGCTGCTGACAAAAAATGTCGCGATATCGTGACATGTCTCATTTTCACGGTGCTGGAAGATGAATAAAGCTGCGTGTATAAAAACGTCGCGATATCGCAACATGTCTTGGTTTCACGATATCGATAGAGGAGCAAAGCTGCAGATGTAAAAACGTCACGATTCATGGCGGGCCGTTACAGAATGTGCAGGGAAGTGTTGAACACATGTCATAGAAGTAGAGGGACTATGATAGCATTTCAGGATCGTCAGTTACAGTTCGTTGGGGAGACCAAACGTTTCAAAACCGAGCAAAAAGCCAAAGCAGCAAAGAGGCGGGAAGATGAAACGAAGCGACCTGGGAGATGAAACGAAGTGTCACAGAGCGAAGCAGAGGGCCGTAGTAGAAATTTTAAAGGCACAAGCGAAGACAGGCACGAGGTGGGGAAATCGCTGTGAGCAAGGTTGCAGAGCTGAGGGTGATAAGCCATTTTGGGCCTACTTTTGGAGTGTTTTTCTTCCCCTTTTTCTGGTTTTGAGAAAACTAGAAAGTTCTGTTATTGTAAAATGATAAATATTTAATGCAGATAATATTTCAGAGATTTGCATCTTATGGGCAAGAAAGGAGGAGTCATTTTCTGCATGCAAGATTAAATGTCTATTTTCCCTTTTCATATTTTAGGCTTGTAAATGTAGCTTGATACAAGTTATCTTGGTTGCTTCATGCGAATGCTTAAATCTGAAAACCTCATTCAAATCCTTAGGAACCAGCACTTAGCTTATCAGGATTGTGCATGTTTTGTAGGTCCAATAGGTTAGGTTGCATGCATGGAAACCTCATATCTTCGGTTTTGTCGAAATAGGATAGCATCATACTGAAGGCATTTTATTTTTATTTTTCTTGCACTTTACTTTTCCAGAAGTTGTTACTTTATTTTAATTTGTAGTCGTTAAAATTAAAAAAATAAAAAATTCAAAATCCCAAAATAGTTGCACCAGGGCATAGGTAATATTGCAGACTTCAAATATGCATATTAAAATTTCACTTTCGGAATTATTAGTAATTTTCATAAATTCACCGAAGTTGTTTTATTGCAGATCTTTAAAAATCCGAAAATAGAAATTTTCATTCTCTGGCCGATTCAAATTTGTTTATTCCGGTTCAACGAACAATCATTAAAGTTTCATGATAAAATAAACCAACATTGCCCCTTGTTTACAGTTACTTGCAATCACTAAGGTGTTCCAAGCATTTAAATTGAATATTATTATTTATGCATATGAATGTTTGTTCATAAGAACCTTGGAGAAATAACTAATTTCTTTGCAAGAGAGAGTTTCCTGTCAGAGACTCTAGTTGCGTGATCATTTTGTTATAGGGCAAAATATCCACTCAACATTTTGGCGCTAGAAGGAGGGCATGAAATGGTTTATTTCATTATGATTTTAAGTGCTACAGGGATTTCAATTTTGAATATTTCATGCCCTATTGATTATTATCTTTAGCCCTCTTTTAACAATACAACTTTGTACTGTTAAAAGGAGGACATGAATTGCTATGCACTGTTCTAACGCTTTGATTGTTCATACAGGAATAATGTGATTTGATTAGATCTAAAAAAAATAAAAATAAAAATAAAAAAAATTGTATTAAAGTTATATTCTTGAAGATTCACTAATGGCTATGTTTACACCGTGGATGACAGGTAGCCCATTGGACATACCAGGAGTTCAACATTATTTTCCCGTTGGTTTTGAGAGATGTCTTCCTCGATTTTTGTCTAACGGGACAAATACTGCAGAAGAACACATTCAAGCATTCAAATTCTGTGTGAATCACTTAACAAGTTGGTATGATGATGTTTCTTGTAAAATGTTCCCTTACACCTTGGAAAAAGTGGCATATGATTGGTTTACAAGTCTGCCTTTAGGGTCTATCACTTCTTGGGCTCAACTAGAGGCAACATTTCTTAATCAATTCAACAAAAAGCGAGTTGACCCAATCCTCATGTACAAGCAGTTTTTCACTATTAAAAAAGGACCAAGTGAAAATGTGAAGTCATTTTCTGAAAGGTTCTTTGGATTATATACTCAATTAGTGACATTTTATGTTCTTCAAGAAGAAATGGCTCTCCAAATATACGTCAATGCTCTTGACCCACCCATTTCCACATATTTGCGAGGGATGCCTCTAATCACATCTTTGTCACAAGCCTATACTCAAGAAATGGCAATTGAGCAAAAATTGAGTTATCAAAATTACGGTGTGGGTTTTGGATCATATAATTTTCAATCATTTAATATCTCCCTCACCCACCCAATGATTTATCCACCTCAACCAAGTTCAAGTGTGAATCAATTTCAGAATCAACAATCATTCCCAAGATTCAATCAATTTCAAAATCCTCAACCTACTATGCAAGATCAACCATCTTTCTTAAGTATGAATCAACTTCAAAATACTCATCTTGATTCAAAAGATGTTTCTAAAATCAATTTCACTGATTTTCATAATAATATGATTTTAGGCAAGGGAGGAGTACTAGATCCAACTAGTATTGAAACATGTGATAGATTGGGAACCCTTGACTCACCAAAAGATGAATTATATGAGGATGAATCTGAAGAATCAGATATGCCTCACACCCCTATTGATGAAACTTCCTTTGATATGCCGAATAAGGAAAATTTGGATGAGAATTCACATGATGGTATTAAAGATTTTGAGGAAGAAATACTATGGAGGGGTAATAAGGATTTGGAATCATTATCCACGAAGGAAGATTGGGACGATCATGAAAATAAGAGTGTAAAAGTGGATCTAATTATAGAAAATCCTAGGCCATCACAAGTGGTTGAAAGTGATTTTGAAAGAAAATCAATAAATAAATTCGAAGATATGATAGAATTTCACCACTTGTTCTTGGATGACACATTGGATGACATTGTTGAAAATAATGGCCAAGAAAATTCACACCTTCCAAATTATGTTAAACTTGAATCATGGGTTACAAATGTGGACTATGATAGCCTTATCAATTTGAATACAAGCAATAACCCAATTTTGGAAGTAATTGAACCATCTAAGGAAGGTGAAGGTGAATTTGATGAGAAACATGTTGATGAATTGAAATATGATGAAGAAGTAGTTGAACGTCACCACTTGACTTTGGAAGATGATTATTATGATGCTTGGAAGAAGTGGGAAGACTACACTCACTCCAAAACTGCTAATGAAATTTGTGTGCCTATTGATATGCAGGATAATACAATTGCCCTTTCATATGAGGATATTACAAGTCCTGTACAATCTGAGAATGTTTTGGAAGAAGGGTTGGAATCTCATCAAAGGTTGGAGAAGGATAATGATTCTACTACCATGGATAAAGAAGGAGAATCAATTGATTTTGTTCCCCTTGATGGGCAAGAAATCAAAAATCTTGATCCACCTATTGTTTCTACAATATCTATGCCATCTCAAAATGATGAAATTACAAAACCTAAGTGGTGTGGGTTTGATACTATTGATGATCCTAATGAAAATATGGATTTTGAGGCAACTCAAGCCATTGATCATGGAAAGGTGTCACGCGACACATATCTTGAAAAACTATGCTCTTGTTTTGAAAAAGATGGACGCATGTTTGATTGGGTGCCTAACTTTGGTGTTTTTGAACAGGTGTTGGATGATGAAGAAGACAATGAGGAAAAATAAAAAGCTACTAACACTCATCAAGTTGTGGTAAATTCTAATCATGATGGGTTGAGTATGGGTGACAAGGTGAAATCTTTAACTTTGGTAGTAGCTACAAAAATTTTAAGTGATGGGTTACATGATGTCCCTTTGGATGCTAATGTCATTAATGATGAAATGTCAAATCTTGGTGATGTTTTTCAAGTTTTGATTGATTTTGATTGCTTTAAAATCTCGAAAAATAATTTGAATTCAAGACTTTTAGAAATAGGCTCTTGTTTGCAACATCTCACATTTGAAAAGGAAGGCCTAATTTTAAATCAAGAATCGAATTATGAAATGGATACTTTCAAGAATAGACAAGATAAAATTGAATATCATTTATGGTCTAATCATTTTAGTAATCGGATGCTCACCTATGAGAGTACTAATGGAATTAAATCTAATTGGTGGGGTGAGCAAGGTAAATTAAAAGTTGTTGCATGGTGCGGTCTGATCTTGTTTTGGTTGGATTCCTATAGCATTTGGCATGCGTATCATGTTATATTTTTGTTGAAGTGTTCTAATCATGTCTGGGATCCAGGAAAGTAATAGTCCAAGCTTGGCATCATCTTGTACTATATTGTATATAGATTTTGGTTTTGGTTTTGGTTTGTGTTTTTCAAGTTTCATTTTTGGGATTGTTAGTTTAATCATGATTTAAGTTGTGTGTTTATTTGACATGTTTGGTTTGTCTAAAAAAAAAAAAAAATGATGAAAAATTTGTCTTGAGATGCTAACTTATGCTTTAGATCAGGGAAATATGGAACATTGGAATTATGTTGTAGAAAGCTCCGCAAGAAACACAAACAGTTTAATAATATCGTTTGAAACTTGTGATGCATGAAGTGGTCGGTTTTATATTTTTTATGGCAATACTCCATCCGCAATT
>JAQPPZ010006245.1:0-10857 GCA_028583015.1 Wollemia nobilis | reverse complement strand
GAGTTGGCAGAACCGGTTATTCGAGTTATTGCCAGTCATTCCTAGTGCACGGCCTAGAATGTGTACGTTTTATCTGCGGCATGTCGACCTCGCCCGGGATCCACCTCGATCGGTAGCGTTATCGGTACGCGCTTCACATCTGGATCACTTTCTTCAACCTTGGCACCTAGGGGGGGAGCGGCATATTGAAGACAAGCTATAAATCCGGGGCATGCAAAACCAGAGCTAGGTCTGGGAGATACTAACTGTTACAAGCTGGCATGACATCCATTTGAAACACGTTTCATCTGCTAACTGTAGGGCCCCCTTTCTATACCTATTTCTTTGTCCTCGCATCTTTCTCAACAGGTCTAACAACTGGACCAATTCTCTAGTTGGCTGAAGCAATTGATATGCTTGCATCCCTCCCTGAACCTGAGCAATATTCCCCGCATCCAACAAGCGTGGTGTAGGAGGCAGAATATATTTGTTGTGGAGAAACTTTGATACCCGCTGGCGGAACAAGTGTCTCTCTCAACATCTTCTGCTAGCTGAGCACAAAATTTGGTTGCTTTGGCATAACTAAAACAGAGGGGGGGCAACCCTTCTAACACTAAATGGTTGAGCAGATAAGACAAAACTCACTTTTTAGAACGGGATGAAGAGACAAAAGTTTATGGAAAAGACAAATGAAGTTTTAAACATTATGCTGACTTCCCGTTTCTCTTGGCCCTGGAGGTGCTGAGGGAATAATAGGACCTTGAAAGGCTTCCTTCAGTTCTCCCCACATTCCATCTTCACCAATCTTCACACAAGCAATGTGTTGAGAAGCTTCAATTACTTTAACTTTCTGGCTCCTCTTATTCTCAGCACATAGGGGGGCGAAGGAGGTCGCATTTGCTTCTAACCCGGATTCGAACATGATGTGCTCCGGTATCCTCCCTTGGAATTGGTTCATCAGATAGAACTTCTTCCTTGCTCTTCTCCCCCTTTTAGCTAAATATTACCTTGCTCAAATATATTATTATACCTTTCCCTGTAAGTCAGTACGGTGGACTGTGAGTCTTTCCGCTCGGCAGGCCGGAGAAAATCCCTGTTGCTGATATATCCTTAAGCCCTTCTGTGATCCGATGAATCAGATCTTTACTCGCTTGTAAAAGAGAAATAGTGTTTCTATAGTGACCGTAGTAGCCGTGTCAAAGTGCCAGATTCCCCTCACTCGAAAAAGAGTATATAGAATCTCTTCCTCTCTCTCAATGGGGGTTGGGCCGATCGAAGCAACTATCTATATGGGGTGGGTGCGAGAACCCAGTATGCTCCATTTACAGAATCACTTGCTTAACCACTTGCTGAAACGACTGATGCTGGACCTTTAACTGCTGCTTATGGGTAAACAACAAGCTCTCCTGCTTCTAGCTCTCGAAATGGAAGGGATGCTCCTGCCTTTACTTCTAGGTCTATAACCGTACGAAGGGAAGCTACAGGGTACGGGTCTCGATAAGGAACTTAAACCACAACTGGCTTTGCTCCTACCCCTCCCGATGCTTTTGGTGCTGCTCCTGCTCCCGTCTTTGCCCCTGCCGGGTGGTGGTCAACTGTCTTCTACGTACGCCTTTGCTATGCCTATAGAAATGGATCCGCTGCTAATGAAGCCTTTGCCTCTGTGTCCTTTGCCTTCGCTGTTGGGTAAACAGCTGGCTTTATCTTTATCACGATCATGGCTACCACCTATGCCTCTCCCGCTGGGTTTCGCTCTTGAACCGGGTCTCGCTCTGGATTTGGTACTGGGTCTCGATGTGCTGGATCTTCACCTCCTGGAGCCGGAACTTCCGCTGGCTAAGGATATGTAACTAAGGACGCTGGTCCTGTAGCATTTGGTCCCGTAGGGTATTGTCCTGTAGGGTCCTATTCCGGGTCTCGATCCCTAAATTCAGACTCTTCCTTTCGATCACTAAAATACCTATCACGATCTTGATCACGAAACTGAGAATCTCTACCATGAGCATCAGACTATGGAGAAATACCAAAGCCAGCAGATGCGAAGCCAGGTACAAAGCCAGCGGGTGCAAAGCCAAAGCCAAATAGTGCCGGTAGTGCAGGTGCCTTGTCAGGTGCTGCTGATCGAACTAATCTACTAATGGTGGTGGATCATATGCTGCTACCTCTGCCTTTTCTAGTGATGGTAAACCAACTGGCTATGCCTCGACTACTGGTGCATCCGGCTCTCGATCCAGAGCTACTGGTTCAACAACCGCTATTGGTGGTGGTAGTGGTGCTTCAATAACATCGTCAATAGCATTGCCAATATCAAAAGCTAGATCGACTGCTGGATCAATGGTTGGATCTGCTACTTAATCCGCTGCTGCTATCTCTGCTACTGATGCTGCTAGAGTATATAGAACTGGATAAGCTACTACTGGTGGATCTGTAACTGGATCATACGTAGCTAGGTATCGATCATCGACTGGATCAACTATTGGGATAGTGGTGCTAGTGCTCATACTGGTGCTTCAACTGCTTCATATACGGAAGAACCCGTAATAGATGCCGGGTAAACTGCTCTACTAGGTACCTATACTTATGGCTTTGCTTATGCCCATGCTCCTGCCTTTGTTCTTGGTGTTACCGATAGATACCTCTGCTATTAGTAGATAAGCTGGAACTACTGGATCTTATACCAGGTATACTTCCGTCTTAGCTACAGATGCTGCTGATACTATTGGTGGTGCTACTGGTACTTCCACAGGATCTGGTACTGGATACACTACTGGATGTGGGTATGAATAAGCAACAACTTGAAAATAAGAGTTCTACAACCCCAGTTTATGCCGCCTATGCTACTGTCTCTGCCTTTGCTTATAGGTATGTTTATAGGCACTTAATATGCTACAGGTGCTACTGGTTATGCTTAATTTGTACCCGTCTTAGCTACTAATGCTACTGGTCCTTCGACTGGATCTACCCCTGCTTCCTATGCTGCTACTGATACTGATAGTTATGCTGGTGGGTTTACTGGTCTTGTTACTGGTCCTGGCTATGCTTATACCCTTGCTTCTATAGGATCTGTACTTGGACATGCTACTGCTGGTACTCGTACTGTAATCCTCGTATCTGCTGGATATGGATATGGATCTGTGGTCTCTACTGGTTATGCTTAAGGAACTGTAACTTAGTCAACTGGTTCTTCGTTCTTCAACTGGATCAAGGACTAGCTCTGGTAATGCTATTGGTACTAATGGATCTACTACTGGTTCTTTGACTGGATCAACGTATGGATATGCTTATGGCTCTGCTCCTGCAACCCCAGCTTATGGTGCTGGTCCCACTACTGGGTATGTTACTGGTGCTTCTTACGTATTAGCTACTTATGCTCCTATTGGTGTTGATACTAGGTATGGATCTTATGCTGGGTCTTGATCTATAACTGGATCTGCTGCTAGGTCTACTGCTTGCTTTGCTCTTGCCATCCTTGCCTCTGTTGCTACTAGGGCTGGTTCTCGATCTGGAACAACTGACTCTAGTACTGGTGCTTGCTTTGCCTATGGCGTATACGGATCACGAAGGTCTGGGTCACGCTCACGAACGTAAGAATCAGGCTCTCGATCACTACTCTCAGAATCTGGATCTCGACCGAAGCAAGCAGTTTGATACCCAGCAGATCCCGCAGAGCCAGTAGCGTAGCTAGAAGTTTATCCTGTTAATTAAGTTGTAGATTCCGTTAAAGATCCAGCAGCAGCGATTGTTTAACTGACTGATCCAGATGATCCAGTTACAGTGCCAGAGCGAGCAGTTCCATACCTGAGAGCAGTTCCAGGAGCAGCAGTTCGATAGCTCGTTGCCCGTTGAATAACCCATTTAAGTGGCCGGTAGCGGGGGCAACAAAGGCATAGGATCTTGTTGATTCCGCAGTCGATTATGTTGCTTACGAGTTCGATTATGCCGTTGATTCCGCTCTCGATTCTTTATGGTTAAGCCACTGATGAAGCCGTTGATGCAGTCGTTTCTGATGTTGTGTCTTTTGATTCAGGAGGGAGCGCTTGTATCATTATACGATGCATAGGTTACTACCCTTACTAATAATGTTGTCACCCTTACCGTGGTATCTAGTATCTATAGCGGTGCAGTGGTCACCATCCGGGTGGGGTAGTGTGGTATGTATGTTGTCAGATCGAGATCGAGATCCAGAGCCCGTTGTTGGAAAGCCAGTAGCTGGGGTTGCAGTACCAATTTAAGTAGCATATCCATACGCATATCTAATTTAAGCAGTCGATCCACCTATATTATAGTAGTAGATCCTATTGCATTTCCACCAGAAGCATGAAAGGTATCACCCTTAAAAAGGCAGAGGCAAAGGCATCACCCATAAGGGCCATAAGGGCATATATCAGAATTTAGCACATCCGGCACTTTATGCACATCGATAATGTGTTCCGAGATTTTGCACATCTGCCTCTGTTCCGACTTCATGCACTTTATGCACCACGGCTTTATGCACCACCAGGCTTTGGTATTTTACCAGGTCTTTCACCAGCACCACCTTGTCCAGCAACATCCCTTCCAGTTCTAGATAAAGATCCAGATGCAGATAGAGATAAAGATCGGGATCGAGAAGCAAAGGAAGCATCCGAGTAGTAAACAGAAGCATAGGTGGAAGCAATGGTTGATGTTCATTCACCACAAGCAGCCGTTGAAGCAGTCGAAGAAGCGAAAGCAGAGGCAAGGGCACCTACGGCAGAAGCAGATCCAGTTGTTTCATATCCTACGGCCCCTACCTCTGTATTGGCAGATCCAGTAGCAACTTATCCAGTAGTAGCAGCAACTTCTAATACCAGTGATCCAACAGCAGCACCTATTGAACTAGCAGCATCACAGCTAGCTTCAGATGACCCAGGCACAGTTACAGGACGAGATCGAGATTCAGTTCCTCCTGATGATCGTGATTCATACCTTCGTTATCCAGATCCTGTCTTTCGTGATCGATAGGAAGATTCTGATATTCTTTAGCGAGACCCAGTTGCTTACCTTAAACCAGTTAAAGAGTCAGATCGATAGCCAGATTCCGAGTTTAGAGATCGAGATTAGGATTCTGATGATCAAGAGAGAGATTATGATTTGGATTAGAGAGATGAAGATTAAGATTATTGAGCTGAAGATTCCGACCTTCGTGATCGTGATGCAGTTACTGATGATCGTGATCCTACAGGTGTTCCAGATGCTCCGGATGTTCCAGACGCAGTTCTCCCTGTTTCTAGGGATCTTCCAGCAGCAAATTAACCATAATATAATACGGATAAAGGCGCCGCCAGTAGGGAAAGATACTCCAAAGGCCTAAGCTATAGTATAGACTTTAGCCCGTGGTTCTTCCAGCTTGGTAGGCCTCTGTAGATTGTCCAGTCTTGGCTGCTATAGATTGTCCAGTTCCAGCTTCGGCTTCCGTAGCTGCTGTTCCAGTTCTTGCCTCTATAGTTGCTGTTCCAGCCTTGGTCCTTACAGCTTCTTTTCCAGTTTCTGTCTCTGTTAGTGCTTTTTCTCCAGATTTTGCACCTTTTCTTGCTTTTCCAGCAGATTATTGGAGTAAGTGAGGGGTAGCGGCATCATCCTCGGCCTAAGGAAGCAGCACTGAAAAGCCTGCATTTCGTGGTCGAGAGCCAGCCCTTCAAAACAGAACAAAACAACTTCTTTGCTTGGGTGCAGTAGACCATTATGAATGAAATGCAGTAGATACAGTTCCAGCTTAAGCCATTGATCCTCCACCACCAGCATCCGAGCTAGTTGATCTCGTTGCTTGAGTTGCTCGGGATTTCTGTCTATGAGCGAGCGACGTGTAGCATGCTGGGAGATGGGGGGTGGGTGGGCATAGGGATGGATGGGCAATACGAGACATAATGCATGATGGTCGAATCGGCAGGATGGGTGGGTGAATCGCATCGATTGCATCAACGACATGATGATCGTAGTTCGAGGTGATGCTCGGCATTGGCATCGTTTAATGTGATTTGCTTCTTCCTCCGATGCTGCTTTTGCCCTTGCCACTACAGAGGTAGGGGCTCCGCTCCCGCCTTTGCCCTTGCTTTAGCCGCCTTAGCCTCTTCCTCTGCCTTTGTTTCCTACCACGCCATGCCGCGGGTGCTTCTGCGGCTGGGTCTTGCTCTCGATCAACTGAGTAAACTGCCGCTCCTCCAACTTGCTTTCGTGATAGCCCAACAGTCTCGGAATTACACATGGCAACCAAACTCCCCCACTATAGATAGGCCGCTACTTTCCCTTCCAGCAGGTCTAGCCCGGTCAGCCGTCCAGCCAGCTACCCAAGTACATGAGTGCAAGCACGGTTCTGTACCTGGTTTTGCAACTGAGGGATATGAAACTATTGGATTATCCGTTGCTTAAACTATGGATGCTTCTGAAATGGCTGCTTCAACCAACAAATAAGAATCTAGGGGTTCTAGAAAAGGTTCTTCGACAAGATAAACTGCTAGGTAAACTGATGCTACTGCTACCTTAATAACGCTGGCGACGCTTCTTATTTATGGTGAGGGTGCCTCTACCCTAGCTCTCGGCTATGTATCTCGAACTGAAAAGTATGTTGCTGGCTTTGCTCGATCTACTACTGCTGGATTCACTAAAGAAGGGTATGGCCTTAGGCGCATGGGTAATAGAAGGTATGGCCTTAGGATTATACGTGGGTGGTTTAGGAGCACATCAGTGCTTGCTTGCAGGGTTCAACGCACGGAATTTCCAAGTCTTCCTAGGTTCTCCCATAAGTCCTTCCTCAGTAGGTTTAGTAGGTTCTCCCTCAGCCTAGCTCTAGCTAGTAGGTGCTCCCCTAGTAGTATCTCATAAACATAGGCTGCTGAATCGACATAAACAACAGAGTCCACTTCTGCTGCATCAACGGCTTCATTAGCAACGGCTTCAACGGCTTCATCGAAAGCAACTGCTACTGGATCTGCTGCTGGACCACCTAGAATAGTCTATGGGTATGGATCTTCGGCTAAGGCTGGTAGTAGTATAGCCTGCCCTGGCTGGCTTGGCTCTATGGTTTAGATGGCTGGCTGGGAAGGGTAGTAGCTGGTGGCTGCTGGTATAGATCCGCTGGTCCTGCCCCTGCCACCTCTAGTCTCAATCTCTAGCGAGCGGGCTTTGCTACCTTGTACTAGGACTACTAAATCAACCGTTGAACCAACTGCTGCAAGTGGGGTGGGTTCCTCCGCTTATGCCATTGGTGAAAATGCTACTGCTAGATAAACTATTGGTGAAAATGCTACTGCTAGATAAACTTCTGGATCGACTGCTTCTTCAACGGCTTAATAATCAACAGAAAGGGCTACTGGGTCTTCACCTGAATCTGCTGCTACTGGATACGCTTACTCTGCTGCCGGATATGCTACTGGAACTACTGGATAAGCTGGATAAACTACTACATCCCGATCACGCTCACGAGAATCTGGACATGGATCTGGCTATGCGTCTGGTTCTACTGGGTCAGAAACCACTGTGGCTGGATATGGATCACGAACTGGAACCGGGTAACCTACTTGTGCTCATGCCTATGCTGCTGGGTATCAATATCGATATGAAAGGGATGCTATGCCTGGATGGAATGTGCAAAAACTCTGAACACGCTAGACTGGGTGCTTCTCCTGCTTATGGGTTAGTAGGCGCTGCTAGGTAACTATGTGCTTCTCGGTAAACTGCCTACGCCTCTACTTATGCATGATGCTACCCGTGCTTATGCCCTTGCTACCTATGCCATCCTTGCTCCCGGGGCAACCTCTTTCGGGTTGGGTAAACCGATACCTCCGCCTTTACTTATGCTGCACCTGCCCTTGCTTATGGGTAACCGGATGGGTAATAGGTGCAAGAGATATTATGTGTATGAGCAATACGCGCATTTCCCCTCTACTGAACCTACTTCGGAATCAACTAAGTCGCCTGAATCACCTGAATCACCTGAATCAACGGCTACTGTAGGCTGTGCCGCTAGGTACGCTCCTGGGAATGCTGCTAGTGAAACCGGGTAAAGGAAAGCTGGGACGGGCGGAGATGCTATTGGTGGTGCTAGTGCTTATGGGTCAACGGGAAGGGCTGGATCTCGGTCTTGAAAGCATGGGTCCGGCTATCGATCACGAGGGTCTAGATACGGGTCTCAATCAGGGTATGGGTCTCGAACGGAAAGGTATGCTACATATGGAACTGCTCCAGCCACCTATGCTTCTGTACCAACCCATGATTCTCCTGCGACTACTGCTACTGAGTATGGGTATGGAACTGAGCGAAAGGAAGCCGGGTCTAATAAATAATGGAACCGGATATGCTACTACATCTACTGGTCCTAGGTATGCTTATGGATCTGCTTCAAGCTCTCGACCTGGTTAAGATGCTGCCCTTGCTTCTGCCACTAGAGGATCTGCACCTGAACTTGTGGAACCAAGCTAAGGGATGTCACTAGTGAATCTACGTATGGAACTGGGCGAAGGGATGCTAAAGGGTATGGCTCTAGATCACGAAGGTATGAATCTGCCTATCGATCTGGCTAGGATGATGCCTATGATACTACTGGTACTAGTGCTGCTACCTATGCCGCTGTAGGCTATGGGTCTAGATTTATAGGTTCTGGATATTGATCAGCCTACTCAGGGTCTGGGTCTCGATCACCCCCATCTCGATCACGAACAGCGTAAACTGGGTATGGGTATATAACTACTCATGCTACTAGATAAACTACTATATGCTCTACTGTAACTGAGTATGGATCTGCTCGTGCAACTGGATCGACTCAGTCAACCGATGAACCAACCTCACCAACTGCATAACCAACTGGGTCAACGGGCTAAGCTGCAGTAGATGCGCCTGGGACTGGGTATGTATCTGGATCATAAACCTCACTAACTGTAGAACCCACTGCTGAACCAACGGAATAATCTACTGAATCAACGGAATGAACTAGAAGGTGTGCTGCTAGGTATTGATCTGTATCTGCCCTTACTCATGATGCACCACCTACCCTTGCTTATGCACCCACCCTGACTGGGTATGGGTATGGTTCTGCCACTGTAGACTATGGCTCTGTAGGATCTACTGGTGCCTTTGCCCTTGCCTCTCCTGCACCTTGAGGATATGGGACTAGATATGGAACACCCGGATAGACTATAGGTAGGTATGTGCAAAATCCCGGAACATCACTTCTAGGAACGCGTACAAATCTTGGAACATCACTTGTTGGAACATCGGTAGTCGGAACACCACTCGTAGGAACGGGTAGGGACGCTAGGCGAGGTGGTAGTGGGGAAGCTCGAGTAGGATATGTTGTTGTAGGATCTACGGGATAGACTTAGGTGGTTGTACTCTTTACTGCTGTTGGTTCCACTTAATCGACTGGATAACCAGATAGATTAAAACCTTTACAGACTATTCCAACTCCTACTATCGTCTTAGTAACCAGACGATTACATACTCGACAGACAATTTAAACTCCTACTATCGTCTTAGTTACCCCCATCACCGGATCGCTCTTTCGTATATGACCATTACTTCCCTTTAAAGTCTATTTCCTTGATCCTTCAGATCACTTCATCAATCTCACACTCCCCACACACCTAAGAATCAGGAAACCTCTCCCATTCCGCCCTAGACACCTAAATACAATCAGCGGATATTCAACCACTGAAAGCAAATGGAAATCAGAAAAAGGTGAAGGCCCATCCAGAACACACAAAACATATGAACTGGGCCTTTAAAATAAAAGCTCTCTATCCATAATTCGACCTTTAAAGCAAAGCAAAGCAAGCCCTTGGGTTATTCTCAGCTCTATCCCCCCCCTGGCTTTAGAACCTTAAGCCCCCTTAAGATCATGTATAGAGAGAAGCCCCCTTAAGATCATGTATAGAGAGCTGGTCGAGTGCGTTCATTCGTTTGATCGCTTCTGTTCAATCATTCATAGAAAATGAGAGAATATAACTCGGAGTCGGAGAAGAACTTGAGTTAATGAAGATTTATAGCATCATTCGGGTGAATACGAATTGAGATTGTGGAAACATGAGCTTGTGATATAGCCACACCTAATTCCAAACCGGTCAGTGCAAAAACGATTGATAGAGGACCAAGATCTCCTATGAGATACAGAATATTATTCATACATAGCATAGTCCGAGCGAACCCACTTGAGATCTTGACTAGACTATGACCAGCCATCATATTGGCGAATAAACGTATTCCTAAGCTTAATGCGCGGAAACGATAAGGGATTAGCTCAAGGAGTACCAAGAAGGGTGCTAACGGCAGTGGTACTCCCGCGGGTAATAAGAAGCTGAAAAAATGAAGTCCATTTTTCTGAGATCCCACTATAGTAATTCCAATAAAAATCGAAAATGAGAGACCCAAAGTAATTATAAAATGACTTGTCACTGTGAAGCTATATGGTATCATACCTTGGAGATTACGAAATGGCAAAGGAGTAAAAGTGACCGAGATGCAAGGGAAAAATTTTTGCTTCACATTTACTGAAAGACCGCCTATTTGTTCGTTTACCGGGTTCAGCACGAAATCATAGATAAGCTCTACCAAGGATTGCCAAGCATTTGGTACTAAGTTTCCTCCGTTCTTAGTGACAAAATGAACCAAGAGCAAGACCAAACCGATAGTTAGCAGCATGAACAAAGAGGAATTTGTGAATGATAAATACAAGTTTCCTATCTTCATAGGAATCAATGGGATAATGGCGAATTGCTCCAGCGGGCTGTTTGGCGTAATAAAGACTTTTACTTTTTCTTTCTCTTCTCCTGTACTTTTTAAGGTTGCCCCCGTCATTGTTTCTACATGAGAGATATATCGAAGGACTTGTAAAATCTTTTAAAAGCTCCCCCTAAAATTCAAAGCGAG